>JARBWK010000664.1:0-26488 GCA_030556195.1 Anolis apletophallus
CCCTCACCCACCCCTGAAGATCTCTTTGGGTTGGGGAATTGCCCCAAAAAAGCCGTTTTGAGCTTGGATATGCTTCCCCAGGCCGGAGAAAGGATAGGGAGAGGAAAGAGGAAGAGGAAAAGATGGGAGAAATGGCAGAGCAGTTTGTTTATTGTTTTGTAAGGTGTTTTGATTTGTTTGGAAAAGTTTCTTTGGCGTTGGGGAAAGGAGGCGTTTCAGGCCCAGTGTATGTTAGAGGTACTGCAGCTGCCTAGCAAAGGCTCATGGAGGTCGCCAGGCTGTTGTGGCTTAGGGGCACTGGAGGAAAGTATTTGCTTCGACTTGATGCAGTTTGCTTATGGGGCTGAGTAGGTTCTAGGATGTAAATAGAGGGACACTGGGAGAAATGTTCTTGCAATGTTATGTGAAGCACAGTTGCTAGAGATGTTCTTGGGTGCCTGGGCTCTGGGGAAGGAATGGAGGGAAATGTATTTTGGCTTTTTGTCTTGCTGTGGTCTGTTTCTGGAGTTCAATGTGTTGTTGCCATGTGTAAGGGTTTTTTGTGGGTGCGGGGAAATTGTCCTGGTTTTATTGTTATCCCAGAACATAAGGAAAAAAAAAATTTTTTTTCCCCGAATACTAGAATAAAAGCAAAAGATGGGCGGGTCAAAGGATTTTTTGGTAAATAAAAAAGGAAAAATTTTTAAGATGCAAAATTTTGTATAAATATTCATAAAAAAGGCAAATAAATAAAAACAGGTTTTTTGGGGTGTCCAACGTTAAAAAACAAAAAATGGTAGCAAGCCGAAAAGATTTTTAGCCGCCCGGGGGCCAACAAGAGAAATGGTGGATAACCAAAAATTTGGACGCCTCCCAACCCAAAAATTTCCAAATTTCACAGGAAAAAGGGGTTCGGGGGGGGGAAAAGGGTCGAGGGCCGAAAACCCCCCTTTTTTTCCCTCCCGGGCCGGGGGGGGCCATGGCGAATCTCGAAAAAGGCCCACAGTGTCGGGTTAATTAAGCCAGAGTAAACCCCACAAAAAACAAAATTTTGAAATATTAGCAGTTTTTTCGGGAAAGGGAAAAAGGGGGAAAGGGGAAATTAATATAATCAAAATTTAAAAAAATTTATAATAAAAGGAAGATAAACATTTTTCAGAAAAAGGGGGGGAAAGCAAGGGCCCCACGAAGGTTTGTTGAAAACCAGGTGTGGGTTTTAAAAACCAAAATTTTCAAAAGATAGTTTGTCGTTTCCCCTTGGGCCCCAAATTTTTAAAAAATTATCCATTTTTTTAAAGGGGGAAAGCCTTTTTTATGTCAGAGTGGGGGAGGGTGGATGTTTTAGAACTTTTCATGGTTATTTTTTCACATTTTTGAAATGCATGATAATACTGAGGTCATCCCCTGTTGAAAGGGGTACCTTTTTTAATTTTTTGGGGTCAAAAAAACCAAACAAAAGACTTTAAACAGCCACAAATCAAACAATATATTATGTTTTTAATTTTACGGGCCCAGAAATTTTTTATCCTGTTGGTTTGGGGTTTTTTTTTGGGAGTCAGGGGAGAAAGAATGCTCAAATACTACATCTGCCGCATTTCTGGCGCCTGCAAGGTAAGGGATGGTGGGGGACTATGTCAAACAGGTTGTCCTTTAGTATGTACTACATATGTCTCTGAGATTCTGGGATCTCTTGTATGCAATTAAGGATTCTCGAGGCTCAGATGGAACTCACCAAAGGCCAGAAATTAGAGATGATTTTTTGATTTTTGAGAATGCGTGATAGAGTCAAAGGCCAAATAATTTTGGGTGATGTTTTGTCTTTGGAGAGAGTAATTGGTCTCAGGAATGTTGGTTACTCGATTCAAGACCGATTCAGTACCTGTCAGGTAACCTCTCTGTTTTAAATTGTTAAGAAAAAAGATGGGGTCATGGTCAAAGTGGTGGGAAAGGATGAATTACGCCAATAGCGTAATGAGAGGAAAGGAGGTTGTTCTTTAGTGTGGGGATGAAAGGAGGAGTAATGAAGGAGGGAGTTGGTGTTCGTAGGTTTGGAGTAATTCCTTACTTTAATATGAGGATTATGAGTAAAATAGTCAAATCAAGAAAATTAACCTCCTTATTATCAATCAAAAGTAAAAGTTAGGATGCCAACTATTCATCCAGTCCTGAAAATCCTTTTTTTAGATTAGTCTGTCCATCCAATGCATAGGACAACAGTCTATATACTAAAAATGTTTGATTATGACCTCGAAAATGGGTATGTTCCTCTGAGAAAAGAAAAGTGTCTTCTAGAGCCCCCATGAATAAACAGCCATACTGTGGGGCTAGGAAAGTGTCTCTAGAGCCCCCATGAATATAAAGCTTATTTACTGTGGGGTTAGGGCTGAAATCTATAGAAATTCCCACTTGCAAATAATATTGATCTCTGAATAGAAAATAATTGTGATCAAAAATGAGATCGATGAGATCCATGAGGTAACCTGAAGATGGTCGGTGAGGTACGGGACGCTCATCTAGGGTGTTGTGGATGATGTGTCATACCCGAAAAATGGGTATGTTCTGAGAAAAGAAAAGTGTCTTCTAGAGCCCCCATGAATATGTTGGCGACTGTGGGGGCTTGATGGAATCTCCATATTGCCCTCTGACATTCTCATATCCGCGGATATTGCTTCACTATATACGAATATCCCATGCAATGAAGCTAGACACATCATCCACAACACCCTAGATAGACGTCCCGCACTCACCGACCATCTTCAGGTTACCTCATGGATCTCATCGATCTCATTTTTGATCACAATTATTTTCTATTCAGAGATCAATATTATTTGCAAGTGGGGAATTTCTATGGGTCAGGCCCTAGGCCCCCACAGTCGCCAACATATTCATGGGGGCTCTAGAAGACACTTTTCTTTCTCAGAGGAACATACCCATTTTTCGGGTCATATCAAACCTTTTTTTAGGTATATAGATGACATCCTATGCATCGTGGATGGACAGACTAATCTAAAGAATTTTCAGGACTGGATGAATAGTTGGCATCCTAACATGACTTTTACTTTTGATTGTAGTAATAAGGAGGTTAATTTTCTTGATTTGACTATGTTTACTCATAATAATCATATTAAAGTAAAGAATTACTCCAAACCTACGAACACCAACCTCCTTCATTACTCCTCCTTTCATCCCCACCACCTAAAGAACAACCTACCTTTTTTCCTCTCTATTACGCCTTAAACGTAATTCATCCTTTCCCCACCACTTTGACCATGACGCCCATCTTTTTCTTAACAATTTAAAACAGAGGGTTACCCCTGACAAGGTACTGAATACGGTCTTGAATCGAGTAACCAACATTCCTAGAGACCATTACTTTCTCCAAAAGACAAAACATCACCCTCCAAAATTATTTGCCTTGACTCTATCACCGCATTCTCAAAAAATCAAAAAATCATTCTAATTTCTGGCCTTTGGTGAGTTCCATCCCAGGCCTCGAGAATCCACCCCATTGCATACAAGAGATCCCAGAATCTCAGAGACATATTAGTACATACTAAGGACAACCTATTTGACAACCGTCCCCCCACCATCCCCTTACCTTATGGCGCCAAGAAATGCGGCAGATGTAGTATTTGCAGGCACATTTCTCCCTGACTCAAATACAAAACCCAATCACCAACAGGATACATAAAATTAACACTTGGGCCACGTGCAATTCAAAAAACATAATATATTGTTTGATTTGTGGCTGTTGTGGGGGTCTTTATGTTGGTTTATCGACCAGAGAATTGAAAACAAGGGTGTGCGAACACAGGTCACGCTATCATACTGGGATATGACAACTCAGTATTATACATGCATTTCAAAAACATGTAACCCAAAATATGATAATTTCACAGTGACTGTTCTAGAAAACATCCACCCTCAACCCCACTCTGACATAAAAAGGACTTTTTCGCCTTGAAAATAAATGGATAATTTCTTTAAATTCAGAGACCCCTAATGGGTTAAACGACAAACTATCTGTCAGTGAATTATTAGTTTAAACCACACACCTGTGTTTCACATTACTTAAGAGCCTTACATTGAAGCCTCTGTGCTTCCAGCCCAGTGTCTGCTGATACTGTTTCCATCTGCGGTGCTCCTGTTGTCCCATGCCTTGGTATGTTATTACCTACCTGCCTTTCTTTTATTATAGAATTTAATTGATTATATTAGTTCCATTACCCCTGCTGTTCCCTTTCCTAGATAGCTTACTGCTAATATTATCGGAATTTGATGATTGTATATACAGTATTATCACTCTGTATTGCTGTAACTCTAGTGCCACGACACTGTGAAGACGTCGCGAGATTACGCCATCCAGGCCCCGCCCCTGCCCTGAGGAAGCTCCCACGGGGGAGAAACGAAGGCGCCGCGAGACCCTTTCGGCCCGTGATCGACCTTCTCCCACACCCCATTATTTTCGTGAGACCTTTCTACAAACTGTGATATTATTTGGAAGATTTAATGGGTTGGGAGAGGCGTCCGGGACCTGTGCCTGCATTATCCTACCATTTACTCTCCTCGTTGAGCCCGGGCCTTGGCTCGCCTCTTGTGCGAGCTTGCTCACCGCCATTATTGTTTGTTCATTTACAACGTTGGTACTTACCTAATAATACAATGTATTCATGATATGTTGCACTTATGATGTTCTTTGCATTCATGAGATATTTATACAATATATATTGCATCTAATAGAGAATATTCCATTGTTTTATTTACCATATATAGAATGCCATTGCCTTGACTGGCTATCTTTTCCACTGTATTGCTAGAACATAAGAACATAAGAAGAGCCATGCTGAATCAGACCTCAGCCCATCTAGTCCAGCATTCTGTATCACACAGTGGCCCCCCAGTTGTACACGGGGATCTCGAGCAGAAGGGAGGGCAAACCCTAACCTGCTCCCGACCCCCCACAACCAGTACCCAGGGAAATCCTGCCTACCTCAACCAACTCCGAGGTGGCACTTGAATGTCCTTTTCAGTAACTACCGATACACTTGGTATCCCTGAATCTGTCTAATCCTGCCTTGAAGTTGTTCAGGCTGACAGCTGTCACAACCTCTTCTGGACGTGAGTTCCATAACCCAATGACCCTCTGGGTGAAGAAATATTTCCCTTTATTAGTCCTAATTTTCCTACCTTGGAGCTTCAGGGAGTGCCCTCTAGTCCTAGTGTTTTGTGACAAAGAAAATAGTTTTTCTTTATTCACCTTTTCTATCCCATGCATGATTTTATACACTCGATCAAGTCACCTCTTAAACGCCGTCTTTCAAGGCTGAAAAGACCAAGGCGTTGCAACCTGGTTTCATAAGGGAGCTGCTCCATCCCTTGATCATTCTTGTTGCCCTTTTTTCTGTACCTTTTCCAGTTCCGTTATATCCTTCTTAAGGTGCGGAGACCAGAATTGTACACAGTACTCCAAATGTGGTCTTACCATAGATTTGTAGAGAGGTAATACAACATTTGCTGACCTATTTTCGATTCCCTTCCTGATCATGCCAAGCATAGAATTTGCTTTTTTCACTGCTGCAACGCACTGGGTTGACATCTTCATTGAGCTGTCCACCAAAACCCCAAGATCCCTTTCCTGGTTTGTCTCGGAAAGCTTTGATCCCATCAGTTGATAAGTGTATTTGGGGTTCTTGCCCGATGTGCATGACTTTACACTTGTTTAGGTTAAAATGCATTTGCCACTTTGTTGCCCATTCACTCACCCTCGAGAGATCTTTCTGGAGCTCTTTACAATCAGTTTCATTTTTAACTACCCTGAACAATTTAGTGTCGTCTGCAAACTTTGCTACCTCAGAATTCACTCCTACATCCAGATCATTAATGAATAAATTAAAAAGTAACGGACCCAAAACTGAACCTTGGGGTACGCCACTTCTCACCTCTTTCCACCCAGAGAAATGTCCATTTATTACCACCCTTTGTTTCCTACAGTTTAGCCAGGTTCCAATCCAGGACAAGACCTGTCCCTGATTCCATGGCTGAAGAGCTTATTTAGGAGCCTTTGGTGAGGGACTTTGTCAAAAGCCTTTTGAAAGTCAAGGTAAACAATATCAATTGGGTCCCCTTTATCTATGTGTTTATTTACACCCTCAAAGAATTTTATCAAGTTAGTAAGACATGAAATGCCTTTGCAGAAACCATGTTGATTTTCCTTCAGCAATGCCTGTTCTTCTATGTGCCTAGTAATTTTTTCTTTAATAATGGTTTCCATCACTTTGCCTGGAACTGAGGTTAAACTGACTGGTCTATAATTTCCTGGATCACCTCTGGATCCTTTCTTGATGTTTGATGTTTGCTGTGTATATGTGGTGCAGATGGGGTAATGGGAGGCAATGGTGGTTGGGATTGTTGGGAGGGACGAAGTTGATGTAGTGTGTATGGAATTTGATGGGGCAAAAAGGAAAAAAGTTTTGGTACTGGTGCAACTTGGGCCATGGGCCAAGAGGAATGCTGGGGACTCTCTGCTGTTTGATCCTTTGGTTTTGGGACTTCCTGATTCGACCATAACGTTTCACCCACATCTATGGCAGGCATCCCCAGAGGTTGTGAGGTCTGTTGGAAACCAGGCAAATGAGATTTTCAGAGTTAATTTCTGCATGCTTTCCCATCTTGATGAAGAGCTTCACATTGCTTTGGTTGTCGAGTTCTGCAATGTGTGTATGTGGGGTTGAAATAGATAGCTGGCTCTGTGGTTGCAATGTAACAAAGGGCTTAAAATTCCTCTTTGCCAGATATTCAAAGAGCTTGTTGTGAAACAATGGAGTTACTTAAAACCTTATGACAGTCATTTCCCAGTGAAAAAGATAGAGGAACAGAAACAACCCTGAAGGACTTCTCCTTTTCACTGATGACTTTGACATGTCAAATATGCCCCTGCCTTCTTTTAATGGCTCTTCCATCCCAGGATATCCACATTATTTGGCAGTGCAAACTCATATAATCCAGTTTAAAGAAGAAAACCTGGAGTCAGATCCTGGGATACAGGGCCTGTCCGGATGGGCCTTAAAAGGCAAACATATCTCTACACATTGAGAGAACTGCTCCTGGATTGGGAAGCCAAGTATGGATCCATAGATCCTGCTATGAACCGTCACGCAACTTAGGTCTTCAGGAGAGGCCCCTCTCGATCCCGCCACTCACAAATGTGGTTGGTGGGAACGAGAGACAGGGCCTTCTTAGCAGTGGCCCCCTATCTGTGGAACTCCCTCCTTAAGGCAGTGTTTCCCAACCTTTTTTGAGCCGCGGCACATTTTTCACATTTGCAAAATCCTGGGTTACACTACCAACCAAAATGACACAAAATGACACTCTAACACAGTAATACATATAGTTAATCTATATATATAAAGGAAGAGTCGTCATGGAAAGACCGTCCCAAACAGAGAAACCTTACAACGCAGAGACACCAAACTTGACAACAGAAATAGGCCTCAGACAAGGTACGTTTGTAGCAAAGAAACTCCCCCCCAAAAACCTAAAAGGCCCCCAAAACAATGAGTAAAAAACTACATTTCCCAGCATCCTCCAGGGCTGCCAACGACTCTCCCAGCCTCTACATTCTGACAACATGATTGGCTGCCAATAAGGGCGGATTTGCATAACTCCTGTACTGGCCAGCCAACATGAACATTCCGACCTATAATAAACTGTCAGAGGAGGATAAGGCAAAGGGCTGAGGCACAAACACAAACACCCAATTCACTTCCCACAGAAAATTTACACCCCTACAAATCACAGACCAGTAAGGCTTCATTAACTTAATTTCCCTGACTAGGCCTCACTTAATGGAATGCTCTTTACGCTCTGAATTGACAGTAAGGCTTCATTAACTTGATTCTCCCAATTAGCCCTCAGCTCATTGGACATTGTGTATGGCCTGAATTGACAGTAACGCTTCATTAACTTGCTGTTCCTGACTAGGCCTCAGCTCATGGGACATTGTGTATGGCCTGAATTTACAGTAACCTACCTTGGCACACAGAGCCCCTATGACCCACGCTACATTCTACTACAGTTTGGAGGAGGGTGGACCATGGATAATGGGACTTGAAGTACCTCCATGGATAATGGGATTTATAGTACTTCAAAACCCATCATTCCCCACAGACCACTGTGTCCAAGAACCAAGACCGATAAAGACCAAACTTGGCAAACAATGCACCCCATGACCCACACTCCACCCGACTGCAGATTAGAGGAGGACACACCATGGTTAATGGGATTTCAAGTAACTCCACTCACTTCCAAAGTACCCCACCCACACACGTATCAACCTCTACATCAACACAGCAGACGGAAAGACAAAAAACATTGTATATCCACAAGCTATGCAGAACGCCAGCAACACCACACACCAACAACTCCACAGGACTCCAACATCCCACCCACCAAAACAACCCACAACAACACAGCCATGACCCCAACAACACCATAACTAACCACAACTCCAACGCTTACATACTCAGACTTCCTCGCATCTCCAAAATAGGGCACAGCAACGCGTGCCGGGTACAGCTAGTATGTTTCTAAATGTATTTATACACTCAGTGTGAAACCTGGGCCTGTTTCGATGAACACAACATAGAAATCTTGGCAGGAATGGCAGAAAGACACAAACTTTCCACACAGAACTCCCATAACCAAGAGAAAATGCTATAAGAGTTTGGTGGGCATTGACCTTGAGTTTTGGAGTTGTAGTTCACCTATACCCAGAGAGCACTGTGGATTCAAACAATGTTGGATCAGGACCAAACTTGGCATGGATACTCAATATGCCCAACTGTGAACACAGATGGAGTTTGGGGGAAATAGACCTTGACATTTGGGAGGAAGGCTGGCGAGGGAGTCCCTCACGGAATCCCGCCTGCCTTTCCTTCCTCCAAGGGCCCTCCTGCCAGGCCCCAACTCTTTCCCCCCGCGAAGGAATGCCCCTTCTCCCGTTTGGGGCCCTTCCTCCCCGAGGGGTTTCGGGGGGCCGGGCTGAGGGGAAGGGCACCTTGGGGCCTCACCTTGGACGAAGCCGGGGTGCCTTCGGAAGCAGCTGGCTCCTTTGCTTCCTTCACCACCACAGGAGGAAGGTGAATGCATCTGCCACCCCCGGGACCTACTGCGCATGCACCCAGATAAGCGCACTTCCACTTCCGCTTCCCGCCCTCCTCGATTGGAGGCTGGCTGGCTGGGGAAACAGCTGAAGGAGGCGGCGCCCCAGCTCCTTCTTCTTCTTCCCTGCCGCCCGGCCCTTCCTCCTCCTCCCCCAAGTAGCAGCAGCAGGAGTTTGGCAGGAGGGGTAAGAGAGGGGGGGAAGAGAGGTTTTTCCCACGGCACAGCAGGCGATCGCTCACGGCACACTAGTGTGCCATGGAACAGCGGTTGGGAAACACTGCCTTAAGGACATCAGGTTAGCCACCTCGCTCCTGTCCTTTTGGAAACAACTAAAAACCTGGATGTGGGCCCAGGCGTTTGATTAAGCATTATATAATGGCAACTGGACTTGAATTTTGTTGATATGACGATATCAGAATTATTGACTGAACTCTGGCTGTAACCGCATGTGAATGCGATAGTTAATGCTTTTATTGATGATTTCATAATATTTTGTACTAATTGTTTTTACTGATGGTATTTGTTTAGCATCACTGATGCATTGTGAAGCCGCCCTGAGTCTCCCTGTGGGAGAAGGGCGGGGTAGAAATAAAGTAAATAATAATAATAATAATAATAGAGTTGCTGTGAGTTTTCCAGGCTGTCTGGCTATGTTCCAGTAGCATTTTCTCCTGACGTTTCACCCGTATCCACAAGCATTTGGGCAATTTCAACAGAAAGGAGGATACCATGAAAATGAGCAAAATCTGGCTACCAGTATTTTAAAAAAAACCCTTTATTTATTATTTATTATTTATTTACTTTATTTATATTCCGCTCTTCTCACCCCGAAAGGGGCTCAGAGCGGATTACAGTACGCATACTTGCAGTTCAACATATATAGACAACATATATAGACATATATAGACGAACAGAGGCAAACTTCTGGCCACCAGGGGGAGCTGACGCACTCCTCATCTCTCTGCGTTTTCCAGCGTCCCTTTGTTGTTTCCTCCGCAGTCCTCAGCGATTCCTGGAGTTCTTTTAATGGCCTCATAAATCAGTCAAAATTTGCCTCCTCACTTTAATGTGGTACCATTTTCTCCTACTTGACAAATGCAACTGTCTTTTGGTCGACAGCAGGCTACATTTAAGGTCGAGCACGCACCTCGACCCAGGCAGGCCTCGAACTCATGACCTACTGGTCAGAGAGATCTTATGCAGCTGACATTTAGACAGCTGCGCCACATTCCCGGTGCTTTTAAAATCAGGACAGTAAATAAAGAACAATGTTCAGAAGACAGAGGAATTCCGTGCAGGGAAAAATCAAGGCCAGCTAACAACTCCCATCAAATGATTCCCCTAGGCAGGGAGCAGCCAGGCATTGAAGCTGCAAGGCTATTCGATGCTAATCAAGCTGTCCAATTGCAACATTCACACTTGCTTCAAACAGACAAGAGTTCTTTCCCTGACCCTGGAGATCATGCCACAAATATATAAACTCCACTTGCCTAGTTTCCAATACAGCTCACAAACTCTGAGGATGCCTGCTATAGATATATCAAGAGAGAATGCTTCTGGAACATAGCCATAGGGCCTGGAAAACTCACAGCAAAAGTCCTTACGGTTCTGTCCCAGCTTACTTGTCTGAACGTATCTCCCCTTATGTCTCACCTCGAAATTTACGATCTTCCGGGGAGGCCCTGCTCTCGATCCCACCTTCGTCGCAAACACGGTTGGTGGGGAAGAGGGACAGGGCCTCTCGGTGGTGGCCCCTCACCTGTGGAACTCGCTCCCCAGCGAAATAAGGTCAGCTTCTTCCCTCCTTTCCTTTAGAAAAATGCTAAAGATGTGGCTTTGGGACCGGGCGTTTGGTTGATGTGAGGCAGTGGACGGACAATTGAATAATGACAGGATTGTGGAGACGGACTGTGGATTTGGTTTGGACAGCCTATGAGTGCGGAACGGGTATCATGTTGGTTAATTATTGATATTTGATTGTTTTAATCTCTTTTGTGGTATTTTATGATGTGTTGTTTGTCTCTTGTGTACGCTGCATCAAATTGTTGCCTTTTTGTTAGCCGCCCTGAGTCCCCCTTCGGGGGTAGAAAAGGGCAGGTTAGGAATAAATGAAATAATAATTATAATTATAATAACCCAGTAATTCCAGCCATTAAAGCCTTCGACAACACAATGGATCCATAGTTCGGTTGGGGATATTTTGGGATGCATATACACTAAATGTAATGTAGTTTGACACCATTTTTAACTGCCATCTAGTGTTTGCATCGAAGTTTGCCTTAGAGCAGGGGTCGGGAACCTTTTTGACTCAGAGAGCCTTGAAAGCAAAATATTTGGAAATTTATTTCCGTGAGAGCTATATAATATATATAATATAGTTTAAGACTGAATTCAACTAAATGTGAGCATATACGTACATACTATGAGAGAAGGATTCCCCCGGCAGAATGATGGGACACTTCAGACCTGGCTCTGCAAAAGGCATGCTCAGGACTCTGGGAAGGAAGAGAAGACGGATAGAAGGAAGGGGGAAAGAAAGAAAGACAGAAAGAAAGAAAGACAGAGGAAATAAAGGAGGGAGGGGGAGATGAAGAAAGAAAAGAAGAACGAACTATGGAAAAGGAAGAAAAGAAAAGCAGGAGAGAGACAAGGAGGGGAAAAGAAAGAAGGAAATGGGAAGGGAGGACAGGAAAGGGTGGGGAAAGGAAAGGAAAGAGAGTGAGGAAAAAGTAAAATAATGAAGGGAAAAGAAGAAAAGAAAGGAGAGAGGGGGAAGTGAAAAGAAAGGAAGGAGAAAGAAAGGAAGACTTGGGGGAAAAGAATAGAAGAGGAAGGAAGGAAAGAAGGAAGGGGAGAGAGGGAGGGAAAGGAAGGAGAGATGAAGAAGGAAAGGGCGAAGGGGGAGAAAGGAAGGAACGAAGAGGAAGAAAGGATGAGGGAGAATGGAGGAAAGAAGGGAGAGAGGGAGGGAGAAAGAAGGAGAGAAAGAAAGGATGGAAGAGGAAGGAAGGAAGGAACGAGGAGGGAGGGAGGAAAAAAGGTAGGGAGAGAGGGAGGGGAAAGAATGGAAGAGAAAGGAAGGAAGGAAGGAAGGAAGGAAGGAAGGAAGGAAGAGGGAGAATGGAGAAAAGAAGGAGGGGAGAGAGGGAGAGAAAGGGAAGGAGAGAAGGAGAAGTAAAGGGTGAAGGGGAGAAAGAAAGGAAGAGGAAGGAAGGAAGAATGGAGGAAATGGAAATGGAAGGAAGGAAGATGGAGGAAAGAAGGAAGAGGAGAGAGGGAGGGAAAGGAAGGAGAGAAGGAAAGAGTGAAAGAGGAAGGAATGAACGAGGAGGGAGGAAAGAAGGTAGGGAGAGAGGGAGGAAAAAGAATGAAAGCAAAAGAGAGGGAAAAAGAAAGGAAGAGGAAGGAAGGAAGGAAGGGGGAGGAGGGCGCGGGGCCAAGGCGGACCTTGGTGTCGACGTCGGCGAGGCAGTCCTTCCGGAAGACGTCGAAGAGGCCGCAGCTCTTGAGCTGCTCGACGATGAAGGCGATGAGCTGGGCGTCTCCCAGGGCAGCGAGGCCGGGCCCGTGGCGCCAGGGCCAGGCCTGCCTCCCCCAAGGCCCGTGGTGGAGGACGAAAAGGAAGACAAGGTCGAGGCGCCGCTGCCGGGCTCTGCCATCCCCAGCGAAGAGAGCGCAGGGCCCCAAGAGCAGAGGGGGTTGAGGAAGAGGCGGCAATGGTGGCGCGGAAACGGTAGTTGTGGCACATTTGCGTCATTCCTCCCCGCTTCATGCTGGGAAACCGAGGACCGGGCTGCTCTGGAGAGCCAGATGCAATCATGAAAAGAGCCACACCCGGCTCCCGAGCCGTAGGTTCCCTACCCCTGCCTTAGGACTGCACCACATTTGGCACTGCTTTGTGTACTTGTTTTAAAATCATCTTGCGAACACAATGAATATGGTTTGGAAACAGAAGAGGGCAGCAGACGCCAGCTTAGCAAGAATAGAGGCAATCCATTTAACACATGCTCATGACAATGTTGTGGCCTTGCTTTCCTTTCCAAAACAGCAAAGAAAGGCCACAAACAAAGCAGATGGTATGAAAGAGACTAAACAATAGAAATGTCTTACTTGTTTATCAATAAAGATTGCATGCAACACTTTTAGGAGAGGAAATAACGACTCGGTCGAGGTGCTACAATGTGCGCAAAACTTTCCTATATCACAAATCTATGTATGTAATAAAAGTCAATGTTTGCGGCGGGAGGTGCGGTGGAAGGAAGGGAGGAATATGTGGCAGCTTTTTGATTGGCCAGCCACAAAACTCCAACACTAAGGCACCAGACAGTTTTTCTGTTGGAAATGGAATGTTCATTTCCCAATAGGAATTCACTACAGAGAGAGGGTTTCCTGATGTACTGAGAGCATTACTAGCATTACAAGCTAGGCCCAAAAATAGACATACATCCTTCCAGCCAAATGTGAAAACACCACTTTTCCCAACAGGCCTCAGCCCGAATTGACAGTAAAGCTTCCTAGGCCTCAGCCTGAATTGACAGAAAGGTTTTCTACGCCTCAGCCTGAATGGACATTAAAGCTTCCTAGGCCTCAGCCTGCATTGACAGTAAGGCTTCCTTTGCCTCAGCCTGAATGAACATTAAAGCTTCCTAGGCCTCAGCCTGAATTGACAGTAAGGCTTCCTAGGCCTCAGCCTAAATTAACATTAAAGCTTCCTAGGCCTCAGCCTGAATTGACAGTAAGGCTTTCTAGACCACAGCCTCAATTAACAGTAAGGCTTCCTATGCCTCAGCCTCAATTGACAGTAAGGCTCCCTAGGCCTCAGCCTGAATGGACAGTATGGCTTCCTAGGCCTCTGCCTGAATTGACAGTAAGGCTCCCTAGGCCTCAGCCTGAATGGACATTAAAGCTTCCTAGGCCTCAGCCTGAATTGACAGTAAGGCTTCCTAGGCCTCAGCCTGAATGGACATTAAAGCTTTCTAGGCCTCAGCCTCAATTGACAGTAAGGCTTCCTATGCCTCAGCCTGAATTGACAGTAAGGGTTCCTACGCCTCAGCCTGAATGGACAGTACGGCTTCCTAGGCCTCAGCCTGAATTGACAGTAAGGCTTCCTACGCCTCAGCCTGAATGGACATTAAAGCTTCCTAGGCCTCAGCCTGCATTGACAGTAAGGCTTCCTATGCCTCAGCCTCAATTGACAGTAAGGCTTCCTAGGCCTCAGCCTGCATTGACAGTAAGGCTTCCTAGGCCTCAGCCTGCATTGACAGTGAGGCTTCCTAGGCTTCAGCCTAAATGGACAGTAAGGCTTCCTAGGCCTCAGCCTGAATTGACAGTAAGGCTTCC
This sequence comes from Anolis apletophallus, assembly GCA_030556195.1. Lineage (NCBI taxonomy): Eukaryota > Metazoa > Chordata > Lepidosauria > Squamata > Anolidae > Anolis > Anolis apletophallus. The sequence goes on from JARBWK010000664.1 coordinate 14,482, forward strand.
TAGGCCTCAGCCTGAATGGACATTAAAGCTTCCTAGGCCACAGCCTGCATTGACAGTAAGGCTTCCTTTGCCTCAGCCTGAATGAACATTAAAGCTTCCTAGGCCTCAGCCTGAATGGACATTAAAGCTTCCTAGGCCTCAGCCTGAATTGACAGTAAGGATTCCTAGACCACAGCCTAAATTGACAGTAAGGCTTCCTATGCCTCAGCCTCAATTGACAGTAAGGCTCCCTAGGCCTCAGCCTCAATTGACAGTAAGGCTCCCTAGGCCTCAGCCTGCATTGACAGTAAGGGTTCCTACGCCTCAGCCTGAATGGACAGTACGGCTTCCTAGGCCTCAGCCTGAATTGACAGTAAGGCTTCCTAGGCCTCAGCCTGAATGGACATTAAAGCTTCCTAGGCCTCAGCCTGAATTGACAGTAAGGATTCCTAGACCACAGCCTAAATTGACAGTAAGGCTTCCTATGCCTCAGCCTCAATTGACAGTAAGGCTTCCTAGGCCTCAGCCTCAATTGACAGTAAGGCTCCCTAGGCCTCAGCCTGAATTGACAGTAAGGGTTCCTACGCCTCAGCCTGAATGGACAGTACGGCTTCCTAGGCCTCAGCCTGAATTGACAGTAAGGCTTCCTACGCCTCAGCCTGAATGGACATTAAAGCTTCCTAGGCCTCAGCCTGCATTGACAGTAAGGCTTCCTAGGCCTCAGCCTGCATTGACAGTGAGGCTTCCTAGGCTTCAGCCTAAATGGACAGTAAGGCTTCCTAGGCCTCAGCCTGAATGGACATTAAGGCTTTCTAGGCCTCAGCTCATTTCAAACAACCCGGGCACCGCCGGTTCCCAAAGCTAAGTACGGTGATAAATGGTGTAAAAGTAGTTTATTGATGCTAGGACGCCACTGTTACCATCAAATGGTGTTTTAAAATTAAGATCAACATTTTAGGGCTGAGTTTTGGAAGATACAATGTTTCACAGATTAGATCAAAATGTTTTCTCTGGGAATGCCCAGGTTGTCCAGTGTGACATTGTGGCTGACTTCTGGTGGGAGTGCTCTGTTGCACAACATCAGTAACTCTATTGCAGTGTTTCTCAATCTTCCTAATCCCGTGAACCCTTAATACAGTTCCTCATGTTGTGGTGACCCCCCAACCATAAAACTATTTTCGTTGCTACTTCACAACTGTAATTTTGATACTATTATGAATCTTCGACCAAATATTTCACAAATACCCGATAAGCTCAAATTTGAATACTGGTGAGGTTGGGGGTTGACTTTGCCATTTGGGAGTTGTTGTGATTTATAGTTCACCTACAATCAAAGAGCATTCTGAACTCTGCTAATGATGGAATTGAACCAAACTTGGCACACAGAACTCCCATTTGCAACAGAAAATACTGCAAGGGTTTGGAGGACATTGACCTTGAGTTTGGGAGTTGTAGTTCACCTGCATCCAGAGAGCACTGTGGACTCAAACAATGATGGATTTGGACCAAACTTGGCATGAATACTTAATATGCCCAAATATGAACACTGGTGGAGTTTGGGGGAAAATAGACCTTTGACATTTGGGAGTTGTAGTTGCTCACCTACAATCAAAGATCATTCTGAACCCCACCAATGATAGAATTGGGCCAAACCTCCCACCAGGGGAGGCCCTACAGGTAGGCCAAGGAAGTGGCCGCATGGGGCACCATCTGGGAAGGGGCGAATTCCCCCGCCTGCCGGGCGCCGGCGCCAGACAGCATCCTGGCCCTGCCGATGTTCCTCAGGCAGCGCCGCGGCTGCCTGCTTTTGGGCCCCGGCCTTGTGCGCTCCGACGCCGTTTCTGGGCATGTGCGGAGGTTTTCGCGCAAGCGCAGTTGCTCCAGAGCTGAAGTTGAGCGCAGGAGCAACTGTGCATGTGCGAAAACCTCCACGCATGCCCAGTAGATCCTGTGCATAGAAGCCTGTAAGCAAAGCACTCCCTATCGGGCAGGCAGGGAGTGCTTCCGTCTCCCTTTGTCTCCGCCCTGCCGCCGAATACGGTGACCCAATTGGGCAGGCAGGGGGTGGAGACAAAGGGAGAGGGGAGCCAAAGGGGTATTGGCGACGCATTGCCTCCTGGCAGCCGCCACCGGAAGTAGCGAACTCCCTCGCCAGGCCCAATCACGTGTGAACCCTACCACACCCGGCCACTTCTCCACGCGTGCGCCGGCCGGGAGCATCAAGGAGAGACAGGCGCAACTGTGCAGGCAAATAGTAATATATAATATTTTATTTTACTTTATTTTGGGTTATTTGAGTTTTATAGGAGTAATGAAAATATTTAGTAGAGGATAATTTTATTTAAATAAATAATTTTATTTATTATTTTGTAATAATAATAATATAGAATGTTATATTATAATGTCAATATATTATAATATAATTATATTGTAATGTATTATAATATAATTATGATATAATATAGTATGAGTATGTACTATAATATATTGTATATACATTGATACAATATAATACTACTAATGGTATTGTGATATTATAATTGTATATTTGTTTTACATGGGGGGGGGGGGGCGCCAAAATAATGTTTGGGTGGGGGCACCAAAATAATGTTTGCTTACCATATAAAATTACGTTAGACCGCCCCTGCCTCCCACACAGAACCCCCATGACCAACAGAAAATACTGTGTTTTCAGGTGGTCTTTGAGGACCCCTCTGACACCCCCTTGTGACCCCCCTCAAGGGTCCTAACCCCCAGGTTGAGAAATGCTGCTTTACTGGTTGTCCTTGTGAATGTGGTAGCCCATCCCTTGTAACATCACAGCAACCCCTGGCTGTATATGAACATTACGAAACCCAATGCTATGGGATTCTGGCATTAATAGTTTGGTGAGCTCCCAGCCCTATTTGCCAGAGAAGACTAGAGACCAGCAAAACTGCAGCTCCCAAGATTCCATAGCATTGAGCCACAGCAATTAAAGTGGTGCATTAATTCTACAGTGTAGATGCACTTTACAGTAAATCAATGGTCCTTTTTTGGTGGCGCATTCCATACGTTGATGCTGGGACTCAACCTGACTGATCCTGTGAACGGCCCGGATCATATGACAGTTCACAGAATAGCCTGCAAATTGCCAGCCGCCAGCTCATTTCCATATATAATCATATTTATGTTAAACAGACTGATCTCATGCATGCACATTGATAAACAATGTGGGAAATTAGCTGTCTGATTAAAATTACACAGTGCGGTATGGAAATGTTTGCATTTTCTGGGACTCTATAGATACTCAAAGCTTCAACCACAAATCAGACTTGCAGCAGAGCCTGACTGCATCTACATTGTAGAATAAATGCAGTTTGTTATTACATTCATTGCTATGGACTTGTGATTTTAAAAGTCCCATGACTCCATGGCAAAGAATGTGGTATCAAACTGCATTCATTGTACAGTCATTGTAACATTGCAAGACTTGATGGAGACACAATAGAGAAAAGACCCACTCTCGGATCTGAATTGGTCTTATTTTTTGTGTGGATTAAAAAAAAAGATTCAGCCCCTTGGGTAGCTTGGATATTTCAGAATTACTGCCACTTTTGCACCGCCTTCGCTGCCTCTTCCTCATCCCCCGCTGCTCTCGGGGCCCTCTTCCTTCCTTTATTCCTTCCTCCCCTTCACCCTTTCCTTCTCCTTCTCGCCTTCCTTTTCCCTCCCTCTCTCCCCTTCCTTCTTTCCTCCATTCTCCTCCTTCCTTCCTTTCTCCCCTTCACTCTTCTCCTTTTCTCCTTCCTTTCCCCCCTCTCTCCCCTTCCTTCTTTCTTCCATTCTCCCTCTTCCTTCCTTCCTTCCTTCCTTCCTTCCTTCCTTCCTTCCTTCCTTCCTTCCTTCCTTCCTTCCTTCCTTTCTCCCCTTCACCCTTTCCTTCTCCCCTTTCTTTTCCCTCCCTCTCCCCTTCCTTCTTTCCTCCATTCTCCCTCTTCATTCCTCTTCCTTCCTTTCTCCCCTTCACCCTTTACTTCTCCTTTTCTCCTTCCTTTCCCCCCTCTCACCTTCCTTCTTTCCTCCATTCTCCCTCTTCCTTCCTTCCTTTCTCCCCTTCACCCTTTCCTTCTCTCCTTTCTTTTCCCTCCCTCTCTCACCTTTTTTCTTCCAATCTCCCTCTTCCTTCCTTCCTTCCTTCCTTCCTTCCTTCCTTCCTTCCTTCCTTCCCCTTCATTCCTTTCTCCCCTTCACCCTTTCCTTCTCCTTCCTTTCTTTTCACTTCCCTCCCTCTTTCCCCTTCTTTCTTTTCTTCTTTTCCCTTCACTATTTTACTTTTTCCTCTCTCCCTTTCCTTTCTTTTCCCACCCTTTCCTTTCCTCCCTTCCCATTTCCTTCTTTCTTATCCCCTCCTTGTCTCCCTCCTGCTTTTCCTTTCTATCTTTTCCATAATTCATTCTTCTTTTCTTTCTTCCTCTCCCCCTCCCTCTTTTATTTCCTCTGTCTTCCTTCCTTCCTTCCTTCCTTCCTTCCTTCCTTCCTTCCTTCCTTCCTTCCTTCCTTCCTTCCTTCCGCCTTCTCTTCCTTCCCAGAGTCCTGAGCGTGCCTTTTGCAGAGCCAGGTCTGCAAGTGTCCCCTCATTCTGCCGGGGAATCCTTTTCTCATCGTATGTACGTATATAATCACATTTAGTTGAATTCAGTCTTAAAATATATTATATACAGTATATATTATATGGCTCTCACTGAAATGAATTTCCAAATATTTTGCTTTAATGGCTCTCTGAGTCAAAAAGGTTCCCGACCCCTGCTTTACAGCACCCCTCTCCTGTGTTTTAATGCATCTCATTGATCAATCTGCTATTGACCGAGTTACTAAAACAAACAAACAAAAGGACACACAGCATTATGTAGTGTTTTCCTATTAGCGCTCTGTTTGGAAGCCACGGTCTTGGTTCTTTGCTGGATGAGAGGCAGAGGAAATGGGTCTCTGGAATTACCAGTTTTATTTATCTAGGCCAGTGTTTCCCAACTTTTTTTTGAGCTGCGGCACACTTTTTACATTTGCAAAATCCTGGGGCACACCACCAACCAAAATGACACAAAATGACACTCTAACACAGTAATACATATAGTTAATATGTTTTAAAAATGTATATATACACTCAGTGTGAAACCTGGGCCTGTTTCAATGAACTCAACATAGATATCCTGGCAGGAATGGCAGAAGGACACAAACGTCCCACATAGAACTCCCATAACCAAGAGAAAATGCGATAAGAGTTTGGTGGGCATTGACCTTGAGTTTTGGAGTTGTAGTTCACCTATATCCAGAGAGCACTGTGGACTGAAACAATGTTGGATCAGGACCAAACTTGGCATGAATACTCAATATGCCCAAATATGAACGCAGATGGAGTTCAGGGGAAATAGACCTTGACATTTGGGAGTTGTAGTTGCTGGGATTTATAGTTCCCCTACCATCAAAGAGCATTCTGAACCCCACCAATGACAGAACTGGGCCAAACTTCCCACACAGATCCCACAGGAGGTAAGAGGAGGTCTCTACTTGGGGAAGGGAGGCGGACCTTCCCAATGCATGGAGAGGGAGAGAACAAATAGACAATGGTTGGGAGGGGGGGGGGGGTGTTTGTCATTTTGTGCCTTTATCGAGGTAGGATTCTTAGGGTTTTTATACTTCAACACACTAACCCCCCAGGTTCCAATTTCCCTCGGCACACCTGATGATCGCTCACGGCACACTAGTGTGCCCCGGCACACTGGTTGAGAAACACTGATCTAGGCTGATATTTATTTACAGCCATGTTGTCTACTACTCAAACAGCATGGTTCATGGATCCAGTGAGCTAGACTTCGTTTTCATTCGTGCAGTCCATCCTTTCCCCCATTTCCCCCAATATTCCATGAGTAGGAAACATGGTGTTCACGCTAAGGCTTTTCTGGTGAGATTTTTTCTCCTACCCTTTAAAAGTTTTAGTGTGTTTATCTATGTCTATATCTCGTGTCATATCTTCTATACACACAATGGAGACCCAATGGTGAGGAACAGGCAGGTTTTAGAAAAGGAAGGTCTACTATAGACCACGTGTTAAGCCACCTAGCAGAAAAATACCAAACTCCTCCATACAAAGGACTATTCACCACTTTTATCGATCTAAAAGCTGTGTTTGATTCAATTCCAAGGAATTTGCTATGGCAAAAATTACAGAAGACCACAATTGACAAAAGATTGCTCTGGCTGATTAAGAGCCTATATTCAAACACTTCAACACAAGTAAGATGTGGTGTACAAGGCACTCTCTCAAAACCAATAGCAGTAAATAGAGGGTACGCCAGGGGTGCATCCTGGCCCCTATCCTGTTTAATCTATACCTGAACGACCTGGCCACTCATGTCTCACTACCAAATGGACATCCCCCTAAAATCTCATCCACCAATATACCCCTTTTGCTCTATGCAGATGATGCTGCCCTCATATCCTACACCAAGGTAGGACTCAAGCGAGTGCTGAGTGCATTCAACCAATACTGTGAGAAAACCTGCTAAAGATCAACTATAGTAAAACCAAAATTATGATCTTCTCAAATAAGCGGGCCAGGCATAACTGGTACATAGGAAAGAACTTAATAGAACAAGTCTCCAGTTTTAAATATTTAGGGGTTATCTTTCAGGCCACAGCTTCCTGGGGATGCCACCAAAAATAGCTGTACAAAACGCTCTATCCAGTAGTAAAGCAATAATTCGCTTTTCTATACCAAAGGTGGCCAGTATATCCCAGCTGCAACAAAGGTCTTCCAGGCAAAGGTAACAGCCCAATTACTATATGCAATTCCAGTATGGATCACAGGCTTCACATCTAAAGTAGAACAAGTTCAATCAGGGTTTCTCAGAAAACTATTTGCTGTCCCCAATTGCGTTCCATCTGCGGTCTTAAGATTGGAATCAGGAACAGCCTCTCTCGAATCACTAGCTTGGAGAAGGGCCCTAGGATACTGGATGGAGAGTATGTACAAAGGGCCGGAAGCGGGCTATACATATTTGATTCAAGAAGACCCTTTAAATCCCACCGAATCAAAGCATTAAATCAGAAACTTAGGCAGATGGGCCTCTCAGAGAACATTCTGAGCAGTCTTGAGCATAAAAAGACAATGCAGACCTTAGCAGAACGAATCAGTGACATAGACAAACAGGCCTCAATGACTCTGGCATGCTCCACATGCTCTCCACTAGATTTAGGCCTAACATTTAATCCTTTGGGATGTGCCAAATACTTAGAAAATTTAAATATCCCAAAATTTCGTCTTGCTTTCAGTTGGGGCAGATTTAATGTCCTCAAATCAGCCATACTAGAAGGTAGATACAAAGGGGCTGATTATGAACACAGAGTTTGCCCTTGGGAGGGTAAAATAGAAACTGTAATACATGTACTTTTTATTTGCACAATTTACAGGGATGATAGACTAAGGTTAATATCCCCTCTACTCACCAAATGGCCAGGAAGAACCCTAAATTGGTACTGTACTTATTTACTAGGCATGAGAAAAAAGTTATGAAAATGAAATGATTCGTAAGAAATTCGTAAGAAATGCTACTTTTGAGTATTTCCGCACCTGGAACGCCAACCAGGAAGTGGACTTTCTTTATAGAACTTCGGGGCCAGGATTTTCTTAAGTGTCGTTATTAGGTCGTACGGGGGGGGGCCACTCTCCTTCTCTCTCACCACACTCCCGCCTCCCTTGCCAATAAGTATTATGGCCAGGCAAGCCCTAAACTCGCTCCTTTTTTCGGCTGGAAGCCCGGAAGATATGTAATCAGAGAGGATTACTCAAGTAAATCTGCAAAGGAGGGCACTTTGGATGAAGTGCTCTCCTTTGTGGATTTACTTCTGAGTAAACCTCTCTGTTTACATTTTTTCCAGGCTTCCCTGCCTCTCCTGCCCTGCCAGGATCTAAAGCATCAAAGGGTATTGGGGTGAGAAACCAACCTAATGTATAATAGAATGAATGCTACTGTAAGTGCCTAATATTATAAGTAATCCAACTGGTCATACCTACATTCCATGCACATGCAATAATACAGCAGTAATAACAATAACAAGAGGTAAAATTCAAACCGAAGTATTCTGACTGGTCCCTGCCTCATGCGGTGCAAACGGGCTCTTCTCTATTAGCCCGGGGAAAAGCCAGCGTTTTCTGCTTGGGTGCACACACATACATATTCGGGGGGGGGGGGATTTGCTGCAGAATCCCGGGCTCATAGAGAAGATTATGCACCAAATACCCCCCCAAAGTAAAGGTATGTGTGGGCACCCAGGCAGAAAACGCTATTTTCCCCGGGCTCACAGAGAAGAGCCCGTTTGCACCGCATGAGGAGGGACCAGTCAGAATACTTCGGTTTGAATTTTACCTCTTCTTATACCCATTGTTATTACTGCTGTATTATTGCATGTGCATGGAATGTAGGTATATGACCAGCCTGGGCAAACTTGGGCCCTCGCTCCCTCGGGATCGGGGTGAGAGAGAGGCAGCGAGGAGCCAGGGGGGGTCCTCCTCCTTTTCTTTTGCTGCTTCCAAGAATAGAATACCCCCTCCCTCCCTCCCTCCTTCCTATTTGAGAGTCCCATCTAGAATTCAGTGTGATTTATTCAAGGAATGCACATGCGCTGGCATACGAACTACTAACGAATTTCGTTAGTAATTAAGTTACATTTTAGAAATTTTTGGAATTTTTTTGGTAAGTCTTTCTTTTACTAATCAAAAAAAATCCCCCCCACCCCCATTTGATTTTAGAATCGCCATTTTTGGGTTCGAAACCATGCCTATTATTTACTGTCTGATCTTGACAAAAGGGTAACGGAACAAGTGGCCAAATTTCTCTTTGCAGCGGCAAAAAGCCGCAAGTGCTTCATTAATAACCTGTAAACACTAAGAGTGTAACAAAGAGTACTCAGAACGCTTACTATTAATTGGCAATCAGTTCCTGTTTTAAATGATAAAGACAGTCATTCAACCGATAGCGAACTGTGACACTTGTTCTTATTAATCATAACCCAAATGCGATGTTATTAATTTCTTAAATGTTGTATTCTATTGTTCTACTTTCACCTGACTTAGCCGATGGTTTGTTGACCGAAATAAAGTCTACTGACTGACTGACTGACAATGGAGACCCTGGTGACGCAGTGGGTAAAGCACTGAGCTGCTGTGCTTGTTGACCAAAAGGTCGCAGGTTTGAATACGGGGAGTGGTGTGCTCCGCTGTTAGTTTCAGCTTCTGCCAACCTAGCAGTTTCCTTCCCATTTCCTACTTTCTTTTCCCCTCCTTGTCTCTCTCCTCCTCCTTTTCCATAGTTCATTCTTCTTTTCTTTCTTTCTTCCTCTCCTCTCCCTCCTTTATTTCCTCTGTCTTTCTTCCTTCCGTCTTTCCTTCCTTCCGTCTTCTCTTCCCTCCCTCTACGTTCATTCCTTCCTCTTCCATTCTTTCCTTCTCTCCTTCCTTTCCCTCCCTCTCTCCTCTTCCTTCTTTCCTCCATTCTCCCTCTTCCTTCCCTCTTCCTTTCTTTCCCCCCCTTCACCCTTTCCTTCTCCTTCTCTCCTTCCTTTTCTCTTCCATTCTTTCCCCTCCCTCTCTCCCTACCTTTTCCTCCCTCCCTCCTCGTTCCTTCCTTCCTTCCTCTTCCATCCTTCCTTCCTCTCCTTCTTTCTCCCTCCCTCCCTCTCTCCCTTCTTTCCTCCATTCTCCCTCATACTTTCTTCCTCTTCGTTTCCTTCCTTTCTCCCCCTTTGCCCTTTCCTTCTTCATCTCTCCTTCCTTTTCCCTCCCTCTCTCCCCTTCCTTCTTTCCTTCCTTCCTCTTCTATTCTTTTCCCCCAAGTCTTCCTTTCCTTCTCCTTCCTTTCTTTTCACTTCCCCCTCTCTCCTTTCTTTTCTTCTTTTCCCTTCATTATTTTACTTTTTCCTCACTCCCTTTCCTTTCTTTTCCCCACCTTTTCCTTTCCTCCCTTCCCATTTCCTTCTTTCTTTTCCCTTCCTTGTCTCTCTCCTGCTTTTCTTTTCTTCCTTTTCCATAGTTCGTTCTTCTTTTCTTTCTTCATCTCCCCCTCCCTCCTTTATTTCCTCTGTCTTTCTTTCTTTCTGTCTGTCTTTCTTTCCCCCTTCCTTCCGTCTTCTCTTCCTTCCCAGAGTCCTGAGCATGCCTTTTGCAGAGCCAGGTCTGAAGTGTCCCGTCATTCTGCCAGGGGAGTCCTTTTCTCATAGTATGTACTAGGGCTGGATATCTCCGGTTTAAATTACTTTGAAATCCGTTATTTTTTGTATTTGAAATTATTTCTATCATATATCGACCCTCGGTGTCCAACCTGGAAGAGAAATTTAAATATCTATATCTCGTGTCATATCTTCTATACACACAATGGAGACCCTGGTGATGCAGTGGGTAAAGCACTGAGCTGCTGTGCTTGTTGACCAAAAGGTCACAGGTTTGAATACGGGGAGTGGTGTGAGCTCCCGCTGTTAGCTCCAGCTTCTGCCAACCTAGCAGTTTGAAAACATGCAAATGTGAGTAGATCAATAGGGGGAAAGTAATGATGCTCCATGCAGTCATGTTGGCCACATGACCGTGGAGGTATCTACGGACAACGCCGGCACTTTGGCTTAGATATGGAGATGAGCACCAACTCCTAGAGTCGGACACGACTGGACTTAAGGTCATGGGAAAACCTTTACCTTTACTCTACACACAATAAAGTATGTATGTGTGTGGCTGGGGCGCCCACTTACACGGACAAGCTCCCACTTCCACAAATAACAATAGCTCCCATCCCTCCAAAGGCCCTCCCTCCAATGACATTGCAGATTATAGTGCGTGCCATGAACATGCCCAAGAGCACTTCCAATGTCCTCCACAAACACCATTCTGCCCCCCACCCAAGTGAATTCTTTCATATGGGGACAATTTCATTCTAGATTGTATGCGTTTCCTCCACCACTGGCACCCCAGTGTTTCTTACTTCTCCATTGGTATGAAATTTGCATGACCCCGCCCCACTGCCTTTCCTTAACTCTTTCTTATTCTTTTCTATGGCACACACAGCAGACAGGGAATTGATCAGCAACTGAACATACTAAAAGAAGTTTGGAGAAAATTCACCATGAGTTATAGTTTCTCTTCACTTCTCTCTTCAAACAAGGTTGTGTTCTTGCACGAACCCTATTTACAATCTTCTTCAGCATGATGCTCCAAAGGGCTATGGCAGACCTCGAAGAAGAAGAAGGCATATATATACGCTATCGTACTGATTGCAGCTTGTTCAACTTAAGCCGTCTGAGGGCTCGCACTAAGGCTCTAAACTATCTAGTCCGTGAGCTGCTTTTTGCTGACGATGCCCTTGTTGCCCATTCAGAAGCAGCTCTGCAGCGCCTGAAATCCTGCTTTTGCAACAGCCATGAGCTGTTTGGGCTGGAAGTCAGCCTGAAGAAAACGGAAGTCCTCTACCAGCCCGCACTACAGGAAGAACACCATCATCCCCACGTCAGCATAGGCAAATCTGTGCTTAAATCGGTTCAGCAGTTCGGAGCAACAAGCACCTGAGGCAAAGTACCAAAATCAGTGTGTACAGAGCTATCATACTGTCTACTCTCCTTTATAAGTCTGAAACATGGGTCACCTATCACCAACACCTAAGACTCCTCGAACGCTTTCATCAGCGCTGTCTTCGCACAATCCTAAATATACACTGGACCGACTATGTGACAAATGTTGCTGTCCTTGAGCAAGCAGGGATCACCAGCGTTGAGGCCATGCTATTGGAGAATCACAGCTGAGCTTGGGCAGGGCACGCCTCTAGGATGGAGAACCACGCCTCCCAAAGATACTACTTATGGTGAACTCGCCACATGTCAGCGCAAGAGAGGCGCCCCAAAAAAGAGATATAAAGACTCAGAAAACAACATCTCAGGCTCGGCCAGATTGATTCACCAACAATGGTCCACCCTGGCCTCACATCAGGAGGCATGGAGCCGCACGATCCAC
>JARBWK010000665.1:0-26488 GCA_030556195.1 Anolis apletophallus
TAAACACTGCTCTAAAATTATCTGTATAAATAGGATTTAATGAGCTTTTGACATTTTGAAGACAAGGAAAAATGAGAGCATAACCCCAGTGCTTTTAACCAGCTCTACTCTTGATTAACTTGTTTTTTTTTACAGTCCAAAGAAAAGGTTATTGTACAGTTCCATTTTATTAGTTTCTTTATGTCGTGTCCCCCCCGATATGTTACATTCTACTAGAACTTATGGAATCAGCATCTTCACAGAAACCTGCAAAAGCATAGCACCCCATCGATGTATTTTTGTTGTTTTTATTCATCCTTTGTCATATCAGAGCCAGAGGATTCGTTGCTTTCTGTCAAAGTACATGTCCCATTATCTCTAGGCACTGACCATGGTGTCTGGGGCTGATGGAAACTGGAATCCACCTTCATCTAGATTCCCCTACCTTTGCGGGTACTGTAGAACCAGGTCCATGATAAGATTTTCAGATTACAGATCTATGCATTCTCAAGTGCTGTGCACCCTGAACGTCCAAAATAGAATCTGTAATCAAGAAATCAGAAGAAAAGTAGTCTAGTTATGACAATATGCTGTTATTTTGCAATTATTCCACCTTAAGTGGAATGACAGCATGGTATGGAATCCTGGGATTTGCAGTGTAAGGAAGAGGCATTAGGAACCACAAACCCCAAATTCCATTCAATGTTTATATGGCAGTTGAAGCAGCATAATGGTGCTATAACAGTGTAGGGCGCTTCCACACAGCCCTTTATCCCTGGAGCATCCACATTTTAAAAATGTGGATGTTCCTGGACCCCTATCCACATCCACCCCAGAAACCACATGCTTTCTGGTGTGGGTGTCCAGATATTCTTCTGAGACTGGCTCAGGAGAACATCTGGAGACTCTACCCCCTCCTCCAAAGCCCCCAAACCCCTTTTAAAATTAAGGAAAACTTACTCGGTCTCCATTACAGTGTTTCTGAGCTCTCGGCGTAGAAATGATGCACCAGGAGACTGGTGCATCATTTCTACACACCGGAGGGCTCCAGAAACACTGTAATGAAGTCTGCAAGTTTTCCATCCTTTCAAAGGGGTTGGGGGCTTTGGTGAGGGGTGGGATTCCCAAAGTTTTCTGGACTAATTTAGTCTGGAAAACCGTGGGAATGGTGTCGGACTGCAGTCCAGACACCGGAAGTAATGGGTTTATCCTGCACCTTTCAAGAAGGCATGGAATAAACCCACTATCTAATTAATTCATCACAAACCAGGATTGGGATTCGGATTGTCTAAAAGGTTGTCTGGATAGCCCCTTTTATTGCGGAAAGTTCCGCACTAAAGGGGGCTGTCTAAATCCGCCTTTAGAAAGACAACTATGAAAGAACTAGGCAAGATACTCATGTGTGAAAATAGATTATTGACTATTAAAGTCAGTGTCCTTGTTAGTATTTTCAGTTCCTATTTATGGTTGTGAAAACTGATAGGAAGAGAATCAACTGATTTGAAATGTGATGGTGGAAGAAAGTTCTGTGGTTAATACAGACTGCTAAAGAGACTATGGCCGAACCAGGAAGCCCCAAATCCAGGAGATCTAACAGCAGAGAGTCCCCAGTATTCCTCTTGGCCCATGGCCTAAGTTGCACCAGTACCAGGTTTTTTTCCTTCCACACCTCTTTGCCCCATCAATTCCCATGCACACTGCACCAACTTCGTCCCTCCCAGTACGCCCAGCCACCATTGCTTCCCCTCACCCCATCTGCACAACATTTACACAGCAAATAGTACATGAAAGACATTTTAGCAAACATCAAACAGCATAACAACAAAACCAGGACATTTCCCCCAGCACCACCAAAACCCCACACATGGCAACAACACATTGAACCCCATAAACAGCCCACAGCAAGACAAAAGCCAAATACATTTTCCCTCCCATTCAGTCCCCAGAGCACCAATGCATACATTAGAAATACTCCACATAACATTGCAAAACAATAGAAAAGAACATTTCTCCCAGCGCCCACACAGCCCCACACATTGCCATAACCCTCACAACCCCATAAGCAAACCCCTGCTTGATAATAACAAACTCTCCTCCATACCGCCAAGCCACAACAGTCTGGCTAATCTCCACCCAGGCCTGTGCAAGGCCGCTGCAATACCACCACCCACCACTAGGACCGAAACGCCCGTCCCTCCCTCAACCGTTGAAAGAGAAACTTCCCCAAACAAATAAAAACACTTCAAACAAATAAACAAAACAATAAACAAAACCCTTCCCCTTCGTTCCTACCTTATTTTCCATCCTTCTCCGACTGGTCCGACTCTTCTGGCCGCTAGGGGGGCCGCGCGGGCGAGACGCACCTCTGCAGACTCGCCCGCCCCGATGCCATCTTGGAAAAGTGGGGGCCCTTGCCAAGGGTGGGGGCTAGGAGTGGAGCGATCCGCGGATAAGTGAGATCTCCATAGGAACCAATGGACTCAGTATCCACACTTCTGAAAGTTTCCCCGATTTGCCCCGTTGTTGTCCCAAAGCACTCTGCCTCTTCCTCCTATCTTGTTTCCACTCTTTCTTCTCCCCGTTTTCCCTCCCATGCCTGGGGGAAGCCCGGGAAAGCAGCCGCTCGCCATCAGCGGCTTGACTCTACCGCTGGCGCGCTCAGTTCATCTGAGGACAATCGGCCCCCACCTTTTCTCGCATTAAGTTCCATCAACTCTGCAGCAATGGCGAGTCCAAAACCGGCAGCAAGTCAACGATTTTGGACTATAGGAATCCTGAAGGGGGGAACAGGACCCCAAGCCTTCTGCCAACAAGGGGGGCTTGGAGCTCAAGTACCAGAACTCATTTCTCTTTGCTTTTTGACCACTTCTTTCTTGAACGAACTCAAGGTCCCTTTCCCTGGCTGGAAACTGTCAGAGGGGCCCAAAAGAACACCCATGGACTTTGGGGGGATGGGAGATGCCTTTGCCTCGGTGGATCGCCTTCAGGAGGTTTCTGGGAAGGGATCTATGCGAGTAGGGAGGCCTCGAACTCATAACCCAGGTCCGTGCAAGCTGGGACCTGAAGTTCGCCCAAAGACACTGGTCATGGACTCTATCTTGCTGCTATTCTCACTGCTCTGAGCTCAGCCCCATACAAGCGGGCACACCCAGGATCCCTACCCTCAGACTCTCTCCCCTGATCACGAACTTTATAGTTTCCACAAGGACGTTTCTTCAGTTGGACATTTCCTGTTCTTCCCCTTTCACATCATGGACCCTCAATGACTTTGCTACTCCTTTGCACCCCAAGCCCCAAAGGCTCTGCAGTTCCCAAGGACAGTGGAGGACTACAACTCCCAGGAGGAAAACAGCATTGTGTTGCCTGTGTTGAAGATCATTCCTCTGGGAGCAAAAGCTGTATGGGAATGTATTGGGGATAATATGGGAATGTATTGGGGATAATCCTTTTCCTTCCCCCTCCCTTCCTCCGTTCACTCAAATGGACGAAGGAAGGGAGGGGGAAAGGAGGAGCAAGAGGTGGCACTAAGGGCGCCGCGTCAGAGTGACGCGGCCTTGCCGCCCGCATCCTGCTCTTTTCCTTTCCCCCTCCCTTCCTCCGTTCACTCGAATGGACGAAGGAAGGGAGGGGGAAAGAAGGAGCAAGAGGCGTGGCGGCGGGGTACGTCTTACTTTATATAAGACGTACCCCGAAAGTAGGACGTAGTGGGGCTTTTGGGGGTAAAAAGTAAGACGCTGTCTTACTTTCGGGGAAACACGGTAGTTAATATGTTTTTAAATGTATTTATACACTCAGTGTGAAACCTGGGCCTGTTTCGATGAACACACACACACACATATATATATATATATATATATATATATATATATATACACACACACACATACTTCCTCTCACATATTTATACATGGCTATCATGTCTTCTCTCAGCCTTCTCTTCTGCAGGCGAAACATGCCCAGCTCTTCAAGCCGCTCCTCATAGAGCTTGTTCTCCAGACCCTTGTGAAATTTCGCTCTGAGTGAAACTTGCTTCCAGATAACTAAGGATGTCATGAAGCTGTTATAAACAGTTCCTGTGGGGGGGGGGGGGAACGATAAAAAAAACCAGTAAAATAGTAAAAAAAAAAAGGCAAACATTTACACGCGGAGAGGCTCAATTTTTTTCTTTTAAACCTGTGAGGGGGCTGCTAGGGGGGGGGGAGTGCCAATTTCCCACGGCACACCTGAGGATCGCTCACGGCACACTAGTGTGCCACGGCACACTGGTTGGGAAACACTGCCTTAGTGGATGATCTATGCCGGGAGCAGTACAGGGGGAGTGTGTCCCTGTTAGTTCTGATGAACGTCTCAGTGGCCTTCAATACCGTTGACCACGGTATCCTTTTGGGACGCCTCACGGGAACGGGCCTTCGAGGTACTGCTCTGCAGTGGCTCCAGTCCTTCCTGGAGGACCGTTCCCAGATGGTGCTGTTGGGAGACTCCTGTTCAACCCCTCATCCATTGTCTTGTGGAGTCCCTCAGGGTTCAGTCCTATCTCCCATGTTGTTTAATATCTACATGAAGCCACTGGAGGAGGTCATCCGGAGTTTCGGGGTGCGGTGTTATCTGTACGCAGATGACGTCCAACTCTGTCACTCCTTCCCACCTGCTACTAAGGAGGCTGTTCAGGTCCTGAACCGGTGCTTGGCCACTGTGTCACACTGGATGAGGGCGAACAAATTGAAATTGAATCCAGACAAGACAGAGGCACACCTGGTCAGTCAAAACAGGGCATGGGGTTACAGCCTGTGTTGGATGGAGTTACACTCCCCCTGAAAACCCAGGTTCGCGGTCTGGGTGTGATCCTGGACTCATTGCTGAGCCTGGAACCCCAGGTTTCGGCGGTGACCAGGGGAGCATTTGCACAGTTAAAACTTGTGCACCAGCTGTGCCCGTACCTTGGGAAGTCTGACTTGGCCACGGTAGTTCATGCTCTGGTTACATCCCGTATAGACTACTGCAATGCTCTCTACGTAGGGCTGCCTTTGAAGACTGTCCGGAAGAGTCAATTGGTCCAACGGATGGAAGCCAGGTTGATAACAGGAGCAGCACTCAGGGAGCGCACAACTCCTCTGTTGCGCCAGCTCCACTGGCTGCCAGTTTGCTACTGGGCACAATTCAAAGTGCTGGCTTTAGCCTTTAAAGCCCTAAACGGTTCTGGCCCAGCTTACTTGTCCGAATGCCTCTCTCCCTATGAACCATCCAGGTGTTTAAGATTGTCTGGAGAGGCCCTGCTCTCAGTCCCGCCTTCTTCACAGACTCGATTGGCGGGACGAGAGACAGGGCCTTCTCAGCGGTGGCCCCTTGGCTATGGAACGCCCTACCTAGGGGCACAGCCTCCTCCCTGCTAACATTTCAAAAGAAAGTTAAGACCTGGCTGTTCGAACAGGATTTGCAGCTTAAATATAACTATTTAATTGTGATCATGGAATGATAAGAAGATGCGATGGAAAATGATTTTAATGATGAGACGCTGGGAACTGTATATTTGATTTTAATTGCTAATTTTTATTGTTTTTATGTGTTAGTATATACAGTAACTGTTTTTAATTGTATTTTATATTGTGGGCACTGGTTGCCATGTGTAAACCGTGTCGAGTCGCCTTAGGGCTGAGAGGGGTAGTATAGAAATAAAATAAAATAAATCATATCACCACCAGTGTCGTCCTGTTAAAATCATTATCCAGCAGCATCGTCTAGTCATTCCGTGCTCAATTAAGAACATAAGAACATAAGAAGAGCCATGCTGAATCGGACCTCAGCCCATCTAGTCCAGCATTCTGTATCACACAGTGGCCCACCAGTTGTACACGGGGATCTCGAGCAGAAGGGAGGGCAAAACCCTGACCTGCTCCCCCGACCCCCACAACCAGTACCCAGGGAAATCCTGCCTACCTCAACCAACTCCGAGGTGGCACTTGAATGTCCTTTTCAGTAACTACTGATTCCCTTGGTATCCATGAATCTGTCTAATCCTGCCTTGAAGTTGTTCAGGCTGACAGCTGTCACAACCTCTTCTGGAAGTGAGTTCCATAACCCAATGACCCTCTGGGTGAAGAAATATTTCCTTTATTAGTCCTAATTTTCCTACCTTGGAGCTTCAGGGAGTGCCCTCTAGTCCTAGTGTTTTGTGACAAAGAAAATAATTTTTCTTTATTCACCTTTTCTATCCCATGCATGATTTTATACACTTCGATCAAGTCACCTCTTAAACGCCGTCTTTCAAGGCTGAAAAGATCAAGGCGTTGCAACCTGATTTCATAAGGGAGCCGCTCCATCCCTTGGATCATTCTTGTTGCCCTTTTCTGTACCTTTCCAGTTCCGTTATATCCTTCTTGAGGTGCGGAGACCAGAATTGTACACAGTACTCCAAATGTGGCCTTACCATAGATTTGTAGAGAGGCAATACTGACGTTTGCTGACCTATTTTCGATTCCCTTCCTGATCATGCCAAGCATAGAATTTGCTTTTTTTCACTGCTGCTGCGCACTGGGTTGACATCTTCATTGAGCTGTCCACCAAAACCCCAAGATCCCTTTCCTGGTTTGTCTCGGAAAGCTTTCACCCCATCAATTTGTAGGTGTAGTTGGGGTTCTTGCCCCGATGTGCATGACTTTACACTTGTTTAGGTTAAAATGCATTTGCCACTTTGTTGCCCATTCACTCAATTTCGAGAGAACTTTCTGGAGCTCTTTACAATCAGTTTCATTTTTAACTACCCTGAACAATTTAGTGTCGTCTGCAAACTTTGCTACCTCAGAATTCACTCCTACATCCATATCATTAATGAATAAATTAAAAAGTAACGGACCCAAAACTGAGCCTTGGGGTACGCCACTTCTCACCTCTTTCCACCCAGAGAAATGTCCGTTTATTACCACCCTTTGTTTCCTACAGTTTAGCCAGGTTCCAATCCAGGACAAGACCTGTCCCCTGATTCCATGGCTGAAGAGCTTATTTAGGAGCCTTTGGTGAGGGACTTTGTCAAAGCCTTTTGAAAGTCAAGGTAAACAATATCAATTGGGTCCCCTTTATCTATGTGTTTATTTACACCCTCAAAGAATTCTAACAAGTTAGTAAGACATGATTTGCCTTTGCAGAAACCATGTTGATTTTCTTTCAGCAATGCCTGTTCTTCTATGTGCCTAGTATTTTTTCTTTAATAATGGTTTCCATCATTTTGCCTGGAACTGAGGTTAAACTGACTGGTCTATAATTTCCTGGATCACCTCTGGATCCTTTCTTGAAGATCGGAGTTACATTTGCCTCCCTCCAGTCCTCGGGTACAGTCCCTGATCTTAGAGAAAGGTTATATATCTTAGCTAGAAGTTCAGCAATTTCACACTTGAGTTCCTTAAGAACTCTGGGGTGGATGCCGTCTGGACCTGGTGATTTATTGACATTTAGTTTAGTAAGGCATATGAGAACATCCTCCTTGTTTATCTCTATCTGTTTTAATTCTTTTAATTCCCTCCCTGAAAAAACTGACTTAGCTGCAGGCATATGTTGTCTGTCCTCCTGTGTGAAAACGGAGGCAAAGAAGTCATTTAGCCGCTCAGCAATCTCTTTGTCTTCGCTGATTTTCCCTTTCTGACCATTGTCGTCGAGTGGCCCAACTGCTTTTCTAGTTGGGTTCCTGCTTCTGATGTACTTAAAGAAGTTTTTGTTGTTTTTTTTAATATTCTTTGCTATGTGTGCCTCAAAATCTCTCTTGGCTTTCCTGACTGTTGCTTTGCATTTAGTTTGCCAGAGCTTGTGTTCCTTTCTGTTCTCCTCGGTAGGAAGAGCCTTCCATTTCTTAAATGAGTTTTTCTTCTTTCCAATCACATCTTTTACTTCATTTGTAAGCCATACTGGTGTCCTTTTGGACTTTCCATGCCTCTTTCTTTTTATTGGAATGCATTTTAGTTCAGCCTGTTTTAAGGTATTTTTAAACAGTTTCCAAGCATTTTGGAGGGATTTGATTTTTTTACTGCTCCTTTTAGTTTGTTCTTTACAATTTTTCTCATTTTGGTGAAATTCCTTTTGTGAAAATTTAAGGTCTCTGTGTTAGTTTTCACTGACAGTTTGCTATCCAAACTTAAGTTGAAGGTTATTGTGTTGTGGTCACTGGTACCTATGGGCTCAGTTACAAGGACATCTTGAACGAGATCTTGTTCATTAGTTAGCACCAAGTCCAGGATCCCCTTTCCCCTGGTTGGTTCCATGACCATCTGCTCAAGGGAATAATCAGCTAGCATGTCGAGGAAGCTTGTCTCTCTTTCATGCGTAGAACAAGAATTTGGCCAATCTATTTGGGGATAGTTGAAGTCCCCCATTATGACTAATGTATTTCTTTTTGAGGCCTGTTTAACTTCATTTTCCAGATAGCAGTTTATTTATTATTTATTCCTCTGCATTTCCAAACACTTGTTCAAAAAGCCAAGTTTTTACTCTTTTTCTGAAGGTTGGGAGGGAGGGGGCTGATCTAATATCCCCAGGGAGGGAGTTCCACAGCTGAGGGGCCACCACTAGGAAGGCCCTGTCTCTCATCCCCACCAGTAACTTGGTCTCATTTGTTCTCTAGGGCCTTATGAGGTTTATTTGGTGCTTTCTCTCTCCCCCCCCCCCCCCAGTAATAGACATTAATTTGAGTCGTGTCATCATATTTTTGGTTACTAATATACCAACAACACTTCCCAGGAGAGGATAAAGAATTGCATTTAATAGTTGTTCTCAGATGAACTTATTGACATGCAATGGAAGTTTATGCTGACCAACCAAAGTGTATGCAATTAAGATCTCTTGGTATTGGAATAATGATTTATGTTTCAATATGCTTTAACGAAAAAAGAAAACGAAGTGACATTTTGCAGATATGCAACAGGAGAGGGAGAGCACTAGTTTTAATTTGGAAAACTAACATAGTTGTCTATTAAAGAGACTGGGATTGTTCCTTTTACCAAGACGTTGCACCTGAACAAACGTTCTAGAAGTGCCAAATTCAGAGGAAAACTAATTCAATAAAGGAGATCTCACCTACTGTATATTTAAGCAACTTACAAGGACTATTTGTTATGGGTCATGTGTTCAAAAAAGGTTAGCATCGTTGGAAAAGAAAAGTCACCTAGACTTTAGCATAACAGTTTTAAATACTGCACTAAAGAAAGCCACCACCTGGTGCCCTCCGGTTT
This sequence comes from Anolis apletophallus, assembly GCA_030556195.1. Lineage (NCBI taxonomy): Eukaryota > Metazoa > Chordata > Lepidosauria > Squamata > Anolidae > Anolis > Anolis apletophallus. The sequence continues at coordinate 9,192 of JARBWK010000665.1, forward strand.
TAATGGGCTACACACCCCATGGTTGTTTACCAAGCTGGCTGTGGTTGTTGGGGATTGTTTAACCCAACATATCCTCAGTGCTCCAGGGAAGAGAAAGCCACTACATGTGTAATTTATAACCAGACTCTGAGGCCAAAACTGTGAGATCAAACAACTTTATAGAAGAACTGTCCACACTTAAATACTGCATAAATGCAATTCTGCAGAAAAGCAATTCTAGTGGGTTACATGGTGTGGTGAAGTCATATTCCTTTATTACAGGTTTTAAATATGGGGTGTGTGTGTGTGTGTGTATATACTATCTATCTATCTATCTATATATATATATATATATATATATATATGTTGAAGGGGTAAAACCTTAGCAAACCCTAAAGGGTCAACAGAGATATTAGCGTGCAGAACCTCCAAGGGGTTTCCGTTACCATGGAAACAGGAGGCGGAGCCTGCAACTGGCCTTAGAATCTTCGAATTCAAACTTCAGCAGTTGGTGTTGGCAGTAAAAGTCAAAGGAGAGAGGGTGTGTGGAGACTCTGACTCTACTCTGTGAGAGAGTAGAATAAAAGCTGTGTTTGAACTGCTAGGAAAGCAGTTGGGTTTAAAGGACAAGCAGTTAGTGTAAAGACTGCTGAGCTATTGGTTCTAGGAGTACAGCTATATAGTATCAAGTTGCATCTCCATAGTTAGTGTATTGTAACCTTAAGATACGTGCCTCTAAGAAGATACTGTAACCACCTAAGCTTTGAACTCTGAAAGCTCCACGCTTAGAACATTGAATAAACTTTGCAGTTCTTTAACAAAGATATCTCCCCCGCGTAGTTCCTTCACACACAAGCCTCAAAAACAACTTCTTCCTAGTGGGTAGCCAAGTATAGTGAATAGTAGCAGCGAAAGTTAACAGATAGTGTCAGTGAGAGTTTGGGTTAGAGGGATACCCTGCCCTGACACAGTAATCAAAAGGTCAGTGGGAAAGCTGACCTGTATGAATACTTATTACATTATATTGTGGCAGCAAGTGGAAATAAAAGGAGTCTTTATATAAATTGGTGGTAAGGGTGGAATAAGAAAACTACCCGGCCACAGTTGTAGGTGAAAGATAGAGAGACCTCACACACGGGAATAAAGGATAGGGTCCATATTGAACAGGATTAACCATCTGAAATTTGTCAGTAGGAAACACATGCCAAAAACAAGGCAGGATTGAAGATTAATTGAGAATGGATGTGACTAAAATATGTTGATTCCAGTCAAATTGATAGACTAAGGATCAGTGGTGATCCCTGGTTAGCTTCCGGGAAAGAAAGATGTATTTGTAGCCGATGTGCACTAATTTGATGCTACAATTTGGAAGGTCGGGCTATAGCCCAGCTGGTAAATCACCACCAGCAGCCATAAGATCTACCAACCGAAAGGATGCCAGTTCAAAGCCCGGGTCAGAGTGAGCACCTGACTGCCAGCCCAATTAGATAACAGCTTAGAGCTGTAAGTAGAGAAATTAGGTACCACCTAAAAGTGGGAGAGGTATTTTACGACACCATAAAAGACACAATACCAGCAACCAAATGGAAGGAAGAAGTCCTGATGGCTCTTCATCATAGAGGATGGAGCAACAGCACCCCCTGTAGCTGGATTTGAGCACAACCTCCAAAGGCGCCGAAAAGCTGGATGTCGACACAGCATACCTCCTTTCTGTCTGTCCTGTCCTATCTGTCCAAATGGTATTGAATGTTTGACGTGTATGTGTATCGTGATCTGCCCTGAGTCTCTTTGGGGAGTTACAATGGAATATAAATAAAGTGTTATTGTTATTATTATTACACCCAGGTACATTGGGGGCAGGGCAACCTACCAGTTCCACTGGGATATAGTTTAAGGAGTACTTGGGACAACAATCCCTTCTCTCATGCAGGAATGCAATCACAGATTTCTGTATGACATCTTTAAAGAAGAGCAGTCTATAATCTAGGCCAGGGTCGGGAACCTATGGCTCACGAGCCATATATGGCTCTTTTGATGATTTTATCTGGCTCCCAGGTGCAGCAAGCCTGGCATCCGGCCCCTCCCCGCCCAAGGAGTTCCCAGAAAGCGGCCCTGGGCTGTAGAAAACGATGCATGGCGGGCCCGAAACCTGCAGCGAGGGAGGCGGGGAGGACTGGGGCAGGCCAGGTCCGCCACGTGGCGTTTTCCGCGGCCCAGGGCCGCTTTCTGGCAACTCCTTGAGTGGGGAGGGGCAGGATGCCAGGCTGCAGGTTTCTAAGAAATTCAAGAAGACTATCTCCTGTAGGGAGACTAAATAACAGACCTAACAGACCTCACAACCGCTGGGGATGTCTGCCATAGATATGGGTGAAATATCAGGAGAGATTGCTTTTGGAACATGGCTATATAGCCCGGAAAATTCACAGCAACCCAAAAATAATTTTGTTGCTATGTGTCTTCAGGCTAACTCTATGGTGACTCAATCATAGGGTCTGTTGATAAGATTGATTCAGAAGAGGTTTGTCATTGCCTTCCTCTTAAACTGACTGGCCCAAAGTAATCCAGTGGGTTTCCACAACTCAGTAGTATTTATATTTTGATCTCTTGTGATCCTAGCCCAGCACTCAAGCCATTGCACCATATTCACTGACTAGAAATAATAGAACAACAGAGATATTCAAGAAACTAGCACCACTAAAAACCAAAGAAAGTGACACAGAATTTCACATCACAATATCTTCTTAAAATAAAGACTCTAACAATGTGTGGAAAGCACTAGAAAGAAGAGTGAGATGGAATACCTTTAGAAGTCTCTGCATTACACCCAATTAAAACTAACTTGGGGATAATGCAACAGATAAAAAAGGGGTTGTGAACATGATTCCATATCACAGACTTCTATTGGAGAAGGCAGGTATTATAGAGATTGATATTTAAAGAAACATTAACCCCCGGAGCTTGAAAAATTCGTTTTGGATTACAGCTCCTAGAAGCCCAGCCAGGCTTTGAAGCTACAAGGCCATTCAATGCTAATCAAAAGGTGGCCAGTTGCAACATTCACACTTGCAGACAAGAGTCTTTTCTCCCACCCTGGGCATTCCACAGACATACAAACCTCACTTGTCTAGTTTCCAACAGACATCACAACCTCTGAGGGTGCCTGCCATAGATGTGGGTGAAACGTCAGGAGAGAATGCTTCTGAATATGGCCACTAGGCATGAGAAAAAAGTTATGAAAATGAAACGATTCGTAAGAAATTCGTAAGAAATGCTACTTTTGAGTATTTCCGCATCTGGAACGCCAACCAGGAAGTGGACTTTCTTTATAGAACTTCGGGGGCCTGGTTTTTCTTAAGTTTCGTTTTTTGGTCGTAGGGGGGGGGGGGGCACCCTCCTTCTCTCTCACCACCCTCCGCCTCCCTTGCCAATAAGTATTATGGCAAGGCAAGCCCTAAACTCGCTCCTTCTTTCGGCTGGAAGCCGGAAAAATGTAAACAGAGAGGATTACTCAGAAGTAAATCTGCAAAGGAGGGCACTTTGGATGAAGTGCCTCCTTGTGGATTTACTCTGAGTAAAACCTCTGTTTACATTTTTCCAGGCTTCCCTGCCTCTCCTGCCCTGCCAGGATCTAAAGCATCAAAGAGTATTGGGGTGAGAAACCAACGTAATGTATAATAGAATGAATGCTACTGTAAGTGCCTAATATTATAAGTAATCTGGTCTGGTCATACCTACATTCCATGCACATGCAATAATACAGCAGTAATAACAATAACAAGAGGTAAAATTCAACCAGTATTCTGACTGGTCTCTCATGTGCGAAACGGGCTCTTCTCTATTAGCCCGGGAAAAGCCAGCGTTTCTGCTTAGGTGCACACACATACATATTCTTAGGGGATTTGCTGCAGAATCCCGGGCTCATAGAGAAGATTCTGCAGCAAATCCCCCAAAGAATATGTATGTGTGTGCACCAAGCAGAAAACGCTGGCGCTTTCCTGGGCTCAGAGAAGAGCCCGTTGCACCGCATGAGGAGGACCAGTCAGAATACTTGTTTGAATTTTACCCTTCTTATACCCATTGTTATTACTGCTGTATTATTGCATGTGCATGGAATGTAGGTATATGACCAGCCTGGGCAAACTTGGGCCCTCGCTCCCTCGGGATCGGGGTGAGAGAGAGAGGCAGCGAGGGAGCGAGCGGGGGGGCTCCTCCTCCTTTTCTCTTTGCTGCTTCCAAGAATAGAATACCCGCTCCCTCCCTCCCCTTCCCTCCCTCCTTCCTATTTGGAGAGTCCCATCTAGAATTCAGTGTGATTTATTCAAGTTTTGGCCTACAACTCCCAGAAATCCCAGCCAATTTACCAGCTGATAGGATTTCTGGGAGTTGTAGGCCAAAATCATCTGGAATGCGCATGCGCTGGCATACTGAACTACTAACGAATTTCGTTAGTAATTAAGTTACATTTAGAAATTTTTGGGAATTTTTTTGTAAGTCTTTCTTTTAGTAATCAAAAAAAATCCCCCCCCCCCCATTTGATTTTAGAATCGCCCTTTTTGGGTTCGAAACCATGCCTAATGGCCACATGGTCTGCAAAACTCACAGTAACCTAGCTCCCAGAATCTTCCAACAGCATAGAAAATGAGGATGGCAGCTGGGAACACTAGTTAAAAATTAAATTTTCGAAACTCTTTTCCTGCTCCGAAAAGCACCTAAATAGAAACCAGAGTGTTTTGTACTGACTCTGTTTTGATATAGATTGCTGGTTTTCCTATGGGCAATGTACCATTTTTTTTAAAAAAAAGAGCAATTGAGCTTTTGTTAAACACTTTATTGCTTTTTATTGAACTCTCTCCTATTTCCCCACTTTTAGTCCCCGGCCATATGATGAAATGCTCAATGGCACTCATCCCTTTTCACAGCCGCGGCTGTGTGTTTGATTTATCTCCATAGATCCGTTTGACAGATATTGTCTCATAAAAACTCCAGAGCACAAAAGAAAGCGCTGCTATTCTGCGAGGGCTTATGAGCTAAGTAGTTATGAGGAGTGCCAAGTGTAGGCCAGAATGCGTCCTCTGAAGGGATTTTAGCTATCAATGCGCGGCCAATAACAGCTTGGCAATGAAAAGAAATTCAAGAAGGCAATCTCCAGTAGGGACACTAAATAGAGAACTGGGATATTTCTTCTTTGCACCATAATCGTGTGCACTGTGGGCATTCAAAGTCTCTGATAAAATGGTTTCTTCTTGGGGTTATGAAATATTATAATAATAATAATAATAATAATAATAATAATAATTCTTACCCGCATCTTAACCACTCTGAGTCCCCCTGGGGAGACAAGACAGGTTATAATGAAAGGTTATTTGAAACACAACAATAGTAGTACACAGCAAACAAGATCACTCTTCTGGCCGTTGTATGGCGAATAACGCATGCAGATCCCAGTAGGGTGGCCTTTTGCAGCTGGCAGGTGGTAATTTTGTCAGCGCCAATTGTGTTTAAGTGCAGGTTTTTGGATAAAAAAAATCATTTTATTTTTCAACGTAGTCTCCTTTGAGCTCTATACACTTTGTCCAACATTTCTCCAATTTTTTTATCCCCCCAAAAAATTTTGGGTCAAGATCATCAAAATAGGTATTTGTTTGTGAGGTGCTTTCATTTTTGGAGTCAAATCTCTTTCCGCTGAGCCATTTCTTCAGGTGTGGAAACAAGAAATAGTCACTCGAGGCTAAATCCGGAGAATAGGGCGGATGAGGGAGCAATTCATGAATTGTTGCCATGGCAACTGCACATGTGTGCACCCTTGCATTGTCCTGGTGCAAAAGAACTTTCTTCTTGGCCAAATGTGGTCGTTCCCCCCCAAATCCTCATTAAATCGACCCAATAAGTTGGCATAATATTCGCCATTGATTCTTTTACCCTTTTGAAGGTAGTCAATGTGGATTATACGCGTGCATCCCAAAAACAGTCGCCATGACTTTATTGGCTAACAAACCCACCTTGGCCTTCTTTGGCCCCGATACACCCCGAGAAACCCACTGTTTTGACTGTTGTTTGGTCTCTGGTGTGTTGTGGTGGATCCATGTTTCGTCCACGGTTATGAAACGGTACAAAAACTCATCCATATTGCGGTTGAACAACGCCAAACACTCCTGCGAAATTGTCACACGATTGCGTTTGTGGTCGATTGTGAGCAAACGCGGCACCCATCTTGCAGAAAGCTTTCTCATACCCAAGTGATCATTTAAAATTGAGACCACTGAGCCATGGGAGATGCCTATGGCTTCCACAATCTCTCGCACTTTCAATCTCCGATTGGCCAACACCATAACGTGAATTTTTTCAGCTGTTTCAGGTGTAGAGACCTCAACTGGGCGTCCAGAACGTTTGGCATCTTCCGTTCTTGTACGGCCACAACAAAATTCAGTAAACCACTTTTTAACCATTGAAATTGATGGTGCAGAGTCCTAATAGTATTTATCAAGCTTAACCTTGGTTTGAGTGATGGGTTTTTTCCGCAAAAAAATGCTTAATGAGCACACAAAATTCACTTTTTTCCATTTTTTTCCTCAAATCAGGCGGTAGTCTGCTATCAATGGCTGTCAAACACAAACTAAATGGCGCAGCTTGTTCAAATTTTGGCAGGAGTCAACTGACAGATGCCTGTTGACAGGAGCAGTGTTGCCCTTTCAGTTAAGGGCGGGAAATTCAAAAAGTTACGGACTTATTGACCCGCCCTTGTAAATATGGTCAATAAATAAATAAATCATCAGTACTTCAAGAGAACAAAAAATTACATAAAATACTGTTGACACTCCCTATGCACAACTTTAATTTTAGCAGATTTGATTATCTGCCAGAAGTTGAACCTAGATATTCTTTTTTTTTTTTTTTTAAAACACTTTTCTAGACATCTGTAGGCCTTCCAGAGCAATTCTATGGTCAACTTCTAACTGATTGCTAGAGAGATGTTCTCTCGAGTAAAAATAAAAAATAGCGTTTTTTAATATATATATATTTGGGGGTTTTCCACTTTTATGCACCCTAATTGTACAGTCATTTGCCTTGAAATTTTCCTTCAGTAAGAAATATTCACATTTTATTTGTGTAAGTAAAACTGTTGATGTCTTTTTCTTAATTCACACCCCGAATAGATTACTGCAACGCACTCTACGTGGGGCTGCCTTTGAAGACAGTTTGGAAATTGCAATTAGTCCAACGGGCGGCAGCCAGATTACTAACTGGAGTTACATACAGGGAGCATACCACCTCCCTGTTGTGTCAGCTCCACTGGCTGCCGATCCACTTCCGAACTCAATTCAAAGTGTTGATTTTGACCTTGAAAGCTCTATATGGTTCTGGCCCAGCTTACTTGTCTGAACACATCTGCCTCTATGTCCCACCTCGTAATTTAAGATCATCCGGTGAGGCCCTGCTCTCACTCCCACCAACTTCTCAAACGCGGTTGGTGGGGACGAGAGAGAGGGCCTTCTTGGTGGTGGCTCCCCGCCTGTGGAATGTGCTTCCGAAGGACATATGATCAACCCCATCCCTTCTGGCATTCAGGAAAAAGGTGAAATCTTGACTATGGGACCAGACTTTTACACATTAGCACAATGAAGCACTTTGGATTGGAATTGTAATGGCAGGTTGATGGATATGGCTCAATGCTCATGTTGTGGACAGAACACTGTTTTTAACTTAAGTGAATGTGTATTACGTGTTAATGCTAACTGTATTTTAATGCTGAACGTTTATGGTTTTATATTGTATATTGGCATCAAATTGCTGCCTTTTGTCAAGCGGCTCTGAGTCCCCCCTCGGGGGTTGAGAAGAACGGGGTAGAAATAATGTAAATAAATAAAATAGTATATAATTAAAAAGATTTTTTTTCTCCACCAAAGAACTCTAATGCGCTGAAACGCAAGGCGGTCACAAGTCAATATAACTAATCCCAGTATTACAGCATTTGCTGCCCTCTTGTGGAAAACTCCTCATTGAGCAGTTTTACAAATTGCTTGTGCCAGAGACTATGCAGTTCGATCTTTAAATCCTCATATCATTACAGCTTATCCACTTGTTACTCTTCAAACCTGCTGGAATTGCAACATCAACATGATCGTGAGGTCAGGAGTATTGTGCTCCAAAACTCTGTCAGTCTGAGTTCAGAAGTCCCAGAATAGTTTGATATGTTTATTTTATGTAACTTTTTCAGGCTTGTGATTCCACCAGTATTGTCACAGGCAGATGGTATTTGTGGCACAAGTTCCAATAAATAATCTGAGCAAGGGTGTTATGCCTCTGCTTGTAGTCTGTCTGCGCGATCTTCTTGCAGCGGCTGAGGATGTGAGCTATCGTTCAGTCTGCTTCCTTGCAAATTATTGTTGTTGTTGTTGTTCCAACATTATTGTTATTATTATACTTTATTTATACCCGCCACCATCTCCCAGAAGGGACTCGGGGCGGCTTACATGAGGCCAAGCCCAACAACACATAGTAAAATTGAAATTGTTGATATTGTTTACCTTGACTTTCAAAAGGCTTTTGACAAAGTGCCTCACCAAAGGCTCCTAAACAAGTTCTTCAGCCATGGAATCAGAGGACAGGTCTTGTCCTGGATTGGAACCTGGCTAAACTGTAGGAAACAAAGGGTGGTAATAAACGGACATTTCTCTGGGTGGAAAGAGGTGAGAAGTGGCGTACCCCAAGGTTCAGTTTTAGGACCGTTACTTTTTAATTTATTCATTAATGATCTGGATGTAGGAGTGAATTCTGAGGTAGCAAAGTTTGCAGACGACACTAAATTGTTCAGGGTAGTTAAAAATGAAACTGATTGTAAAGAGCTCCAGAAAGATCTCTCGAAATTGAGTGAATGGGCAACAAAGTGGCAAATGCATTTTAACCTAAACAAGTGTAAAGTCATACACATCGCGGCAAAGAACCCCAACTACACCTACCAATTGATGGGGTCAAAGCTTTCCGAGACAAACCAGGAAAGGGATCTTGGGGTTTTGGTGGACAGCTCAATGAAGATGTCAACCCAGTGCGCTGCAGCAGTGAAAAAAGCAAATTCTATGCTTGGCATGATCAGGAAGGGAATCGAAAATAGGTCGGCAAATGTTGTATTACCTCTCTACAAATCTATGGTAAGGCCACATTTGGAGTACTGTGTACAATTCTGGTCTCCGCACCTTAAGGAGGATATAACGGAACTGAAAAGGTACAGAAAAGGGCAACAAGAATGATCCAAGGGATGGAGCGGCTCCTTTATGAAACCAGGTTGCAACGCCTTGGTCTTTTCAGCCTTGAAAGACGGCGTTTAAGAGGTGACTTGATCGAAGTGTATAAAATCATGCATGGGATAGAAAAGGTGAATAAAGAAAAATATTTTCTTTGTCACAAAACACTAGGACTAGAGGGCACTCCTGAAGCTCCAAGGTAGGAAAATTAGGACTAATAAAGGGAAATATTTCTTCACCCAGAGGGTCATTGGGTTATGGAATTTACTTCCAGAAGAGGTTGTGACAGCTGTCAGCCTGAACAACTTCAAGGCAGGATTAGACAGATTCATGGATACCAAGTGTATCGGTAGTTACTGAAAAGGACATTCAAGTGCCACCTCGGAGTTGGTTGAGGTAGGCAGGATTTCCCTGGGTACTGGTTGTGGGGGTCGGGAGCAGGTCAGGGTTTTGCCCTCCTTCTGCTCGAGATCCCCGTGTACAACTGGTGGGCCACTGTGTGATACAGAATGCTGGACTAGATGGGCTGAGGTCCGATTCAGCATGGCTCTTCTTATGTTCTTATGTTCTTAAAATAACACAACAGCAAATAAAACCATCACTATAACTTGCAATAAGCAATAAACAACAACAACACAGTTTAAAAGCATTATGGCTGGGCCAGATGTAAATTATTAAAATTTAAAATAAATAACACTGTGTGCGAACAGAGGTAGAATGTGTGTAATTGAGGGTTTTTTTAAAGAAGATAATGTGGAGCAGAACCCAACAGGTGATTAAAGTGCTTCTGAGGACATTTTGCAAAGGTTGTTCAGAGCAGGGCGTTGTTTACTTTGTTCCGGGAAGGCACATTGGAATTGTCAGTGTGTGATTTTCAAATGTTTCTGCAATTCAACCATTCTATAAGATGCTGTGTTGTGTAACCAGGCATTCATAGAGTTAAAACAGCACAAGTGGTGTCCAGCACTGTTTTGACCTTCAGCTGTGTAAACATACTGATAAGGGAGACGCTGAGCTGCTTGAGTCAGTTGCCATGCTGATCCTGCTGTGGGGTGCAGACTGCTGAATTGCTCTGTGTGAGAATGCTTTACTTTGCTCACTTAATCAATAAATGAACTTTCTAAGTTCAGACCTGGCTTCGCTTCATCACTGGCGCGCGGACAGGAACAACCATGTTTTCAAGCTCCTCCTAAAAACTGCCAATGTGGCCTGATATCCTTAGGGAGCGAGTTCCAGAATCGGGGGGCCACCACAGAGAAGGCCCTCTCCCTCGTCTCCACCAATCGTGCCTGCAAAGAGGGTGGGAGCGAGAGCAGGGCCTCTCCAGATGATCGCCTGGGTTCGTAGATGGAAATGCAGTCACGAAGGTAGGTGGCTCCCAAACCGTTCAGGGCTTTGTAGGTAAGAGCCTGCACCTTGAATTGGGAACGGAAGATGAACGGCAGACAATGGAGCTCCTTAAACAGGGGGGTTGACCGCTCCCTGTAAGTTGCTCCAGTTAGTAATCTAGCTGCCGCCCGCTGGACCAATTGAAACTTCCAGCCATCTTCAAGGGCAGCCCCACATAGAGTGCATTACAGTAGTCCAATCTGGAGGTGACTCAGGCGTGGACCACCGTGGCCAGATCCAACCTCACGAGGTACGGTTGCAGCTGGCGCACGAGTTTTAATTGTGCAAAGGCCCTCCCAGCCACCACAGACGCCTGTGCTTCAAACATTAGTGACGAGTCTAGGAGGACACCCAAGCTGCGGACCTGTGACTTCAGGGGGAGTGCAACCCCATCGAGCATAGGTTGCCACCCTATGCCCCAATCCCGCTTACGATCGACCAGGAGGACCTCTGTCTTGTCAGGATTGATCTTCATTTTAGGATTGATCTTCACCATATGGCAATATGTATGGGAATACCCACCCACCCCCTCTGGAAATGCGCGTACACACACTTTAATGTCACACCCCATATTTTAAAGGCTTTCTTCCACCACATTCTAACCTGAATGCTCTTTATTTTTTTAAATTCATCTTTTTAGCATAGCGTCATGATTTCACCTCTGCACAATAGGAAGAAATACTACATGATGTATAAAGCCATGAAAGAAAGAAAAAACCACCCAGATGAAATAAATTTTTCTAGACTTGACTCTGGAGTTTTCCAGGTATTGGCTCAGTATATTTGGGAAAGCAAACTAATGAGCACTGCACAATTTGCTAAAATGGGCTAAAACTTTTGTGATGCTTCTCTGGTGACCTAGTACTCGTGAAGAGAATGCCTGTGAGGTTTTAGTGCTGTGATGAAATCTCCTTGTGAAGAACAGGCAGTCTGGTCAGCCCGGTCTGTGGTCTATGTTGTCATCAGTGGTCTCAACACAAGACTGAAATCATGGATTCCTCTTGCATATCACACCATTGAAGCTTGGTTTTAAGAAGTGGCCAAGTGAAAGTGATATTATTTTAAAAGGTATGATGTGCAAAAAAATAATTCAGTAATTATTTGTGCCAGGTAATGATATCACCAAGGTGCGCCTTCTTGTTTTTTAAAGTCCATGATTTAAGTTATCATAGATCTCAAAGGAGTGGGATGATTCTTCCAACACAGTCGATAACTCTGATCTTTTTCTATAGGAAGATTGCTGGGAGAGGATCTTCAAAAGGTATTCTTCGCATTTTGTACATATATCCACAGAAGGCCAGTCCATCATGCTTTTTGTACGAGAGGCAAGAGGTGGCGATACACAGCGGGGCTCCAACACAAGAGGAACTCTGGAAGGCAGAAGGAGAATTCAGGCTATTTTCAAATATTTCTGGAGACCACGATTCCCTGTCTATGCAATAAATGTGAAGTGAAGTATAAATTTACAAATGGTTAAATAAAAACAGGTAGGTATCCATCTGCTCCCAAAGAAAATGAGAGAATAGGTATAGTGTTAGGAGATCCACAAAGGTTGATAGAATATATTTGACTATACTTTACTAGAAGTGGTCATCCATTCCCCCACATTGACTTCCCCATGTTGTTGCGCTGCCGTCTTGAAATTATTTTATGACCATATTTTTGCCATTTGATTTACACAATATAAAGGTAAAGATTTCCCCTTGACATTAAGTCCAGTCGTGTCCAACTCTGGGTGTGTGTGTGTGCTCATCTCCATTTCTAAGATAAAGAGTTGGCGTTGTCCATAGACATCTCTAAGGTCATGCATCCAGCATGACTGGATGGAGCACCATTACCTTCCTGCAGAAGCTGTACCTATTGATCTACCCACATTTGCATTTTTCAAACTCTTCCAACTCTATGATTCTATGTGGTCATGTGGCATGGGAAATGCATGCAGGTAGACTGCACTTGTTGACTTATGGGGCCTCCGGAGGCAGCAGGTGGCTAAATAACTGATCTCAATCAATCAATCAATCAGTTTTTATTACTTGCTTCGTCGCCCTCCACCAGCGGTGCTCTGGGCAACTTACAACATAAAACCAATAAAACACTTTAAAAGAATTACAATTAAAACTACTAATCAAATGCTCTGTGTGATGAGGTGGTTATTTGTGTTATATTAAGTGGTCACGTTATGGACAGACCACAAAGGGTTGGCTGTGATAATGGAGGCAGTTCCCTCCTGGGGGAATGTGTTGCCATGGTGATGGTGGGCGGAGCCAACCAGAAGGCTAGCTCGGAATTCTTAGAGAGAGTCAGTGGGTGCCTGGCTGTCAAGCCAGAAGGTTCGGTTAGATTCTGCTCTGAGGAGAGGAGTAGGAATCACGTTATTGAAACTGCAGAGAGAGCAGTTAGAGTTTTCCTGTCAGCGAAGCGAGAGTGTAGCTTCGGCTGGGGAATCTGTTTTGTGTAAAGCCTGAGGGCTAGATAGAGGCAAGGTGCCTTTAGAAGACAAAAGTGCCTGTATGTTTGAGATTGCTAGACGATGATCTAACTAATAGCACTAGTTAAACTTTGTAACCTTTTTAAGTCGTGCCTCTTCGGAAGAGTTATATAAAGTATCAAACCAAGTTTTGTGCCCAGTTGTGTGAAATAAATTATTTAAGTTTTGATTCAAAACTCTCTCCCCGTGACTTCATTTGGATTACCAGTCTCCTCACCACTCTTTACAAGTCAATGGTCAAGCCTAAATAAATTAATGGTGGCAGCGAAATACAAGTTAACGTCGAATCATCCACAAATGGTGGCAGCGGTGGGATCGCCTGCCCTGCCACGTTAAAAGAAAAGTAAACCTTAAATTTCCACAAATGAACATCGGGATGCGTATAAGAAATCTGATCTAGTGCCTAAGACTGTGACAAGATTGGGATGCGTGTTAGAGATCTGATCTAGTGCCTAAGATTGTGACAAGATTTAGATCCGTGTAACATCTGAATTCAGTACTTGAGACTGTGTAAAGAGTAAGAAAAAGTGTTGTGAGGTAAAGTTAAATCTCAAAATATAGCTACTAGAAAGCAGAAGAGAAGCCAGGAGGCTTGAGGAACGAAGAGAAGCCAGGAGGCTTGAGGCGAAAAGATTAAAAAGAGAGAGTTGAGGCAAACCTGAAGTAAAAGGCTGAGACCTAAAGTAAAGGTTGTGGAAGCCTGAAGTAAAGGGCTAAGTTGGAGTCCTGAGGTAAACCTGCAAGAGAGGGCTGAGTAAAAGTCCTGAGGTAAACCTGAAAGAGAAGGCTGAAGTAAAGGCCTGAAAGAAAAGTGTGAGGTAAATGGAACTCACAAAGATGGCAGAATCTCAGAAGTCAGTCTCTGAGGAGATTCAAAATTTGAAATGCCAGTTAGAGTTAAAAAGAAGAGAAAAGCAGCAAATGGATGCTGAGATAGAGAAGAGTGAAATAATTCATCAGAGGATGATAAGAGCTATTAGAGCGGAAGGAGAAGAGGTTACAAGAATTTTCAAAAAGGGAATGCAAGAAATTAAAGATGATATAGAGAGAGGGAAATTCATCGGTGAAAGGAGGATAATAGAACTCCGACAGTTGATTGAGAGGGATGATGAGCAATGGAAAGAAAGATGGGCACAGGCTGAGATGGTGAAAGCCAAATCAGCAAGAAGTCGGTGCACAGCCGGACAATTGCTGAGGAGATCTCAAAATTACAAAGGGAGATTAGAAACCTTGAAGATAAGTTGAGAAACCTTGAAGATAAGTTGAGATTTGAAGAGAGGCGAAGGGAGATTGAAGAAAAATGGAGAAGGGAAAAGGAAACCCAGAATGAACGTAAATTAAAAAGAGATGCCTCTGTAGAAAAGGAGAAAGAACGTGAGGTGAAGAGAGATGTGTTTCCAGTTTCAGCTGTAGTGAAAAAGGAAGCCCAGAGATGGCTTAAAATAGAAAAATGTGCCTTTCGTGAAGAGAAAGGGCCAGTTTCAGTTGTGGTGAAAGAAGAGAGGCCACTTGAGAAAAAGGCGGGAAATTCAGAAGAGGAGATTTCCAAGCCTCAGTTTAAACCCTTTCACCACAAGCAGCTTGAGGAGAAACCTGCTTTAGAAAACACCACCAGTAGGCTGAAAGGTGTAATAGAAAATGTTTCTGTCAGAGCAGAGCAAAATGGCAGATACAATTGTTGCCAGTTGTTTGAGAGTAGGAGCTGAAATTACCTCACCTTCCAAGAGGAAGAATAGAGGGAGAAGGAGTGCAGATGCTGGAGCCACACAAGAGAAAGACTCCACAGTTACCAGTGAGGTAAAATCTAAGGTTACCTCAGATTTTGGAAGGAGACTGCACAAAGAGGAGATCCCTGTGTTGGATTCCAGAGAGAAGGGGAAAGTAAAGGACGGAATGGAGGAACAAGGGGAGCCAGAGAGAACCAGTGGTGGTTCTGATACAGAGAAGCCTAGGTACACAATAGAAGAAAGTGATGACTCTGTAACACTGCCTATCACTGACACTAAGGCAACAGCCTTTGAAAGAGGGCAAGGAAATGACATGTTTATAAGTGATTTCTGGACAATTATAGAAAAAGAAAGTGAGGAAATAATGGCAGGTGAAGTCCAATGTTTCCAGAAACCAAATATTGTCAGTGAGAGAAATAATTCCCTGAAAGGAGTGCAGAGTTTGGATCCTCACAATTATAGTTGCCAGTCCTTTGTGAATAAGGAGCAAAAGCCTCAAGACTTTAGCAGTGAGGTGGACATGGCAGATAGATTTAAAGAGAAAGGAGAGTTAAAGAAGCCATTAGCTTCAAAAGATGTTTTGCTTTCAGCTTCACTTGAAGAAGTTACTCCTGCAGGCGTCATGGACAAATGCAAGGAAGTATCCAGAATTGAAAGAAGCAGTAAGCAGCAAGTAGGAAAGAATTTGGTGCAAGCAGAGATGACAAGAAATCAAGCCATTGGGAAGTTGGAATGCGACCAAATAGAGGCTGAAGAGATTTCAAGCTTGCAGTTGACGAATGACCAAACTAGAGAGGAAATAAGAAGGACGGAGGAAGAATTAGTAGAGAAGGAGAGGTGGGAGAGGCGTGAAACAAAAAGGAGATGCCTCTGATGAAGAGACAGAAACCACTTCTGCTGTGGTGAGGAGGAGGATTCAAGGGAAGTGATGAAGAAGAATGGGACTCCTAAATCTCTAGAAGATGTGGAGTTTGACTTCTGTTCTCCAGCAGCAATGAAGTTTCCTGTGTGTGTGGTTGAGCTGAGGGCCTCTGTTGCTGTTGTGCATACAGAGAAAACATTTGAAAGGACTGTGCCTCAGTATGATGGGAACTGTATAGAGAGGTCAAAAGCTCATGAACAACTGCTGAGAAGAAATGGAGAAGAATATGTAAGCCCAAGTTGTAGCATTTTAATGTTGCAGGATGAAGCCATTGTGGGAACAGGGCAGCAAGAAATTGCTCTGGAACATATAGCAAATGATGACACAGAGCTTACTAGTATTAGAATGGTGGAACAAACGTCCATTGAGGGCCAAGAAGTCAAGAGCAGAATTGAAAAGGGTGCAAATCCCAGTGGAAGGGAAAAACTCAAAATATTTCAACCAGTACCAGAAGAACCTGAAACTTCCAGGTGCTGCAAGGTGACTCAGTCAAGTTCTGTATGTTGCAGTCATGATGATGCAGATAATATAAAATTGCTTAGTGAAGGCACTAAGTCCCTTTTCATGCAAAAGAAGATGGTGATAACAGCTGTTAAGACTGAAACAAGTGGTCCGGCAGCAGCTAAAGAGTTAAATCCAGAGGTCAAGGCATCTTCAGAATCGGAGCCTGGTGTTGTGAAAGTCGACACTGAGAGTTCTGAGGATTCTGCTGATTGCAGTTCGGTTCCGGATGTTCCTGCGTGGATGCTAGAATCCAGCGAATCTACTTATGCTGACATCAACACAGTTTCAGTAACTTCTGTTGGACATTTTATGAAGGATGATCATCGAGAGCCTTGTGTTGTGGGGTCTCCACTTCCAGAGCTGTACCAGTCTGTTCCGTGGAGGTTCCTGCTTCTGTGGCGGTTGAGGTTTGGCGTCTCCACCCTGTTGCTGTGGGGAGCGACATCGCCTCTTCCGAGACTCATCCGCAGGAGAAGGCGAAAGACGAAGAACACCATACCCAGTAGTCAGAAACACGTCATCAAGGGACAGGAGAAGCAAAAGACTTATGGTCAACCAGTGAGATGGGAAACAGTACCTCAAAGACATTGAGAGACACCAAGAGACGAAGGATAAAGCCAGAAAGACAGAAAAGAAGTGGTTGTGAAAAGAAACATAGAGACCACCAGGAAGAGACATTGATGAGGACAGTGTGTTTATTGCAACCAAAGTTGTGTTTGAGCCATGAGTTATTGGACAGAGAAACACACATGTCAAATAAGGTGTCTGATGTAATTCATCTTACTGTTAGGATTATGATGAAAGGAAGGTAAAAAGTTCCATGATAACATACTGAAACCGTTCCATTATAAGAGTGACTTTGTATTCAGGGAAGACCTGATGGCGATATACTGTATCTTCAACTGTTCTTGAAGAGACTGTTGGAGAAGGCTCTAGGGTTTTTAGTTTAGAAGCATCTAAAGGGAGGGTTATTAGGATGAGAAAGCAGTATTCAAGGAGAAATACTTGTTGTTAATACATCCTCCAGGAGACAGAATGCTGGGTTGTTT
>JARBWK010000666.1:0-26470 GCA_030556195.1 Anolis apletophallus
AAGTATTTTCATTCTTGTGTGTCAGATACCTCTGGGAAGCTGGGTTTTTAAAAATCAAAGGTAAATGCGTTCTCTATCTAAAAGCAATATTCCCATCTCAACTCTTTTTTTCTTTTCTTTTTTTTTTGTAGAGAGTTTCCCAGAGAGAACACTTGTGAAAGTAGAATCAAATCAGGCAAGGAAGCTCCAGTTTTAATCATATTTATCATATCATACCTTATTTTAATTTGTTTTATAGTTGTCTCCTCGTAGGGGGCAGCTATAGGCATAAATAATATTACTGAAGTTAAGACACCTTATAGTAACCACAAAATATATTTTTGCTTGAAAGAACTATTGGTACCATGCAGTTCTGGTCCTTCATATACCCATGTTTTGAATTCTGTCTCTTAATTATGTGCCTTTTGTATCAATGTATTTTAGAATTCTACCTTAAAAAGAAAGCTCTCTCAAGCTTTTAGTCTGCCTACCCTTGTTCTTTTTGTGTCACATGGCAGTGTATGTAGTTTTTCTGTCAGACCATTAGAGCTCCTGTTAAGTTGCCTTGTTAAAAGGATGAACAGATAAAGGAGAAAATTCCATTAGTTTCCCATTCTCCTCATTTAAGCTACATCTTCAAGCATGCTTCATTTTGTTTCCTCCTGACAAGGGTTTTTTGCTTTTTCAGTGAATAGTACTGTAGAGCAGTGTTTCCCAACCGCTGTTCCGCGGCACACTACTGTTCCGTGAGGGAAAACCTGGTGTGCCACGGAAAACCTCTCTTCCCCCCCCCTTTCTCCCCCTTCTGCCAAACTCCTGCTGCTGCTGCCGGGCGGTGTTTCCCCAGCCAGCCAGCCAGCCTCCAATCGAGGGAGGGCGGGGAACGGAGGCGGAAGTGGAAGTGCGCTTGTCTGGGCGCATGCGCACTAGGTCCCGGGGGTCCTGTGGCAGTGAAGGAAGTGAAGGACACAAGAAAACTACAAAGGCAGCATATAAGTCATATCAAAATACATTTAAATAGACAGAATGAGGCTCACAAAATGAGAACCGCATCAAATTGCAATAAAGATCACATAGAGATTACATAGAAAATACATAGCATGTTAAACATTCTTCAGGGATAAGTACAATTCTAATAGCCATAGAAAAATCATACATTTGAATGCAATACAGGGAATACAAGGCTACAAGAACGCTGTAAGGGACCGTCTATACAAATCAAAACCTAAATAGGATCAAGGCGGCAACCCTTTATCAAGAGGAGAATACCTGGGGGCAGTTAACCCCAACTAGAACCCGTAATCAGGTGGCGAAATGCAGGTTATTTCCGGGGTCTTGCTCAAAGCGCTAAGCGTCTTCCTGGTATGGGACGCTAGCACCGCACAGAGTGGAGTCGCAAAGGGTGGCGGGAGTGGTAGTCCACTGGTGAATCTGGTGAGCAGAAACGCCCAAGCTCAACTGTTGCGAGCGGCACGGGGGGGAACTCAAGCCCCAGCACAGTCGTCTTCTAGGGACATGTAGTGCGGGGACCAAGCCTGACGGCGGGGAGCTCTATACAAAGCCAGAGGCGGGCCGTTTCGTCCTTTCCAATAGGACTTCCTCAGAGGCAGCGTAAATTAGGTATGACGTCCTCACATGTGTTAAATCATCAGGAGTCTTTCAAAAGTCGCAGGAGGACGGCCATCCCATCAGGTGGAAATGGTGAAGGAAGTGATTGAGCCAGCTGCTTCCGGAGGCGCCCTGGTTCGGCCCTGCTGCGTCCCAGGTGAGGCACCGGGGCACCCTTCCCCTCGCCCCCACCCAAAGCCCCTCAGGGAAGAAGGGCCCCAAAGGGGAGAAGGGGCCTTCCTTTGCGGGGGAAAGGGTTGGGGCCTGGCAGGAGGAACCCCGGAGGAAGGAAAAACAGGCGGGATTCCGTGAGGGACTCCCTCGCCAGCCTTCCTCAGCCTTCCTCCCAAATGGCAAGGTCTATTTCCCCTGAACTCCATCTGCGTTTCAGTACTTTCAGTACTTTCTGTTGGTAATGAGAGTTCAATATGTCAAGTGTGTTTCAATTCCATTGTTGCAAGAGTTCGGGATGCTCTTTGTGTGTTAACTATAAATCCCAGAAACTGTAACTCCCAAATGTCAAGTTCTATTTTTCCCAAACTCCATCTATGTTCACATTTGGGCATATTGAGTATTCATGCCAAGTTTGGTCCTGATCCAACATTGTTTGAGTCCAGAGTGCTCTCTGGATGGAGGTGAACTACAACTCCAAAACTCAAGATCAATGCCCACCAAACTCTTATAGTATTTTCTCTTGGTTATGGGAGTTCTGTGTGGGAAGTTTGATTTCATTCCGTCATTGGTGGAGTTCAGAGTGCTCTTTGATTGCGGGTGAACTATAACTCTATATTGTGTTCATCAAAACAGGCCCATGTTTCACACTGAGTGTATAAATACATTTAAAAACATATTAACTCTATGTATTACCGCTGCAGCCTTTGCCTCCTCCTTGTGGCTCAGCCATTCTTCCAGATTCCACAGAGAAGCAAATACAAAGCCAGCCTTCACTCAGTCAGGATGACCTTCAAGCAAGTCTTAGACCAGGGCTGTCCAACATCTTTTGGGCCAAGGGCCGGAGCCCTGGCCACTGATGACCTGGGGGGCCGGAGCAGGGGGCGGGCCGCTCCTGACGGCACGCTGACGTCACCACGTCTGACGTCACCACGCCGGCGTCACACGGCCCGCCCCTTCGGGCGAGGCTTGCTGGCGTCACCAAGCCCGCCCGAAAAAGGGGCGGGCGGGCCGTGCAGGACGCCGGCGTGGACGCGTCAGCGCGCCGTCAGGAGTGGCCCGCCCCGCCTCCCCTCCCTCCTACAGTGACAGCCAGGGCGGCAGAACCGGCGATTTCTCCCGGTTCTGCTGCCCGGCTGAGGCTGTAAGAAGGAAGGGCAAAGCCGAGGAGAACCCTCCTCCTCAGCCGCCCTTCCAGCTAAAGGCACATGCCAGCCTCAGAAGCAACGATTTCCCGCTTCTGAGGCTGGCGTGTCCCTTAAGAGGAAGGGCAAAGCCAAGCAGAGCCCTCCTCAGCCGCCTTTCCAGCTAATGGGACACGCCAGCCTCGGACGCGGGAAATCGCTGCTTCTGAGGCTGGCGTGTGCCTTTAGCTGGAAGGGTGAAGCTGAGGAGAGCTCTCCATGGCCGCCCTTCCAGTTAAAGGGACACGCCAGCCTCAGAAGCAGCGATTTCCGCCGCTTCCGAGGCTGGCGTGTCCCAGCTGGAAGGGCAAAGCTGAGAGCCCTCCTCAGCTTTGCCCTTCCAGCTAAAGGGTCACACCAGCCTCCTCCTCCGTCCGCCTCTCCCCCGGCGCACCGATCGGAGCGCCGGGGGGACGGAGGGGAGGCGGCCTATGGAGGAAGAGGAAGCACTTCCCTTCCTCCTCTTTTAGGCCCTTCTCCCTCCTCCCCCGGCGTTCCCGATTGGTGCGCTGGGGGAGCGAGATGGAGGAGGAGGAAGGGAGTGGGCGGGCTGGGTGACGTCAGGCTCGGCGCTGGCGCCACGCCTGGCGTCACCCAGCCCCACCCCCGGAGATCGATTTTTTAAAAAATTTCAGGGTAGGCTGGGGCCGTAGGGAAGGGCTGGGGGCCGTATACGGACCCAGGGCCGCCAGTTGGACAGCCCTGTCTTAGACTAACACAGAACTATGCCACTATGTAAGTGCTTGGAGAGCACACTAAACTAGACCAAGAGAGAGTCACAGTCGATCATCTTGTGACATTTGGAAATACAGAGGTCGCTGAAGCTATCAAAGGTGATCAGAGTATTTTAGAAGATGCTCAGATAGGAGAAAACTATCTTGGACTTAATAAGTACAAATCTCTAGGTGGTTAATATATGAAAAGCCTCAACTTATCTGTACCACAAGGGTAGGGAACGTGATGGCTAACTGGTAGCTGATAATATGTCATAAATGAAAGTTCAGAGTAAATTAAGACTTCTCATGGCAGCATATATTGAGGTAATCTGCAGCCATTTATTTAGAGTATTTATATCCACCCTTTCAGCCAGACAAGCTCCCAGGGGATTGCTTGCAAATCATTAATATGACTGTTTCCTGCCCTCGGGTTTACAATCTAAATAAGGCATGAGCCATAAGGGATATGAAAATGCCCATGAATGCCTTCAGAGCAAACAAATGATAACAATACAGAAAGTAAAAACGGCTAAACTGCAGAACTTCTTGACCGAAAGGTCTGTGGTTCAAATCTACAGATGGGGTGAGCTCCCATTGTTAGCCAAGGCTTCTGCCAATGTAGCAGCTTGAAAACATGCAAAAGTGAGTAGATCAATAGGTACTGCCCCGGCAGGAAGGTAACGGTGCTCCAGGCAGTCATGCTGGTCACATGACCTTGGAGGCAACTATGGACAACGCCAGCTCTTTGGCTTAGAAATGGATTTGAGCACCAACCTACAGGAGTTTGACCATAGAATTGTGCTGGAGGACTTGAAAATGCCTAGAGAAGTTTTCCCTTTAGAAATTCCTAGGTTCTCTACTATGATTCTATAGTCAGCTTCTGGTGGAAGTTAACCAGAGTCACGCTGGAGGTCTTAGAGCTTGCTAATTACCTGCAAAAGCTGCATCTGAAAATATGGAGGGCTGATCATTTATATAATTTGAAGTCAACAGTGCCATATAAAGAAAGGAACATCTTATGCTTGGCAGCTGTTAAGTGTTCTGTCACTTTTAAAGCCTGCAGAAAAGATGCAGTTTTTTCACTAAGTGTAGATTTTCCCGCCAAAGCACTGCAGCAATGAGTAGATTTCCTATTATGTTACATCCAGTCCTGGCAACCTGCAATACCATTGACAGCCATCTCACAAATTCAGCATTTCTTTCTATTTTCTTCTGTGGACATTTTTGGTTCAGAAAACGAAAGGCAGTCAATCAGTGATTGACTTAAGGAACTTACATGCATCATTTTTGTTGAAAAAGTCTAAACTAGTTTGTTCTGTCCTATAGCTCTCACTAAAGTTGTATTGTAAAGCTATTTGTGTAACTGTTTTTCCATGCCATTCAGGGATGGGGGAGTTTTGGGAAGGAGAATGAGAGAGAAATAGTCCACAGTCTTATGCTGCTTTCTAAGGCCCCATCTACACTGCCATATACAATCCGGATTTTCTGCTTTGAACTGGATTATATGGCTGTGTAAACTCATATATTCAATTCAAAGCAGATAATGAAGATTATTTGCTTTTATAATCAGTATTATATGGCGGTGTAGAAAGGGACGTAAGAAGAAATCTGCAATCATATTCCAAATTGTGTCGTGACTTAGTTACCACAGGAATTAACAGGACTTCAGTGCAGGTAACAAATTATGCAGCCTAATATTTGCAGGTGTTAACATTGCAGCTATAATACCAAGAGCCCTTGAAGGGTCAATAATCTCAAAATATATGCATTCCACCTCCTTTTTTGTAATTATTAACATCATGTGAATAGGAGAATGATTCAGTTTGTACAAATTTGGAGATACATTGTGTGTTGTATACATTGTTTAGTGTTTTATATTAGAATATACATTTTGAGAATCTTAAAAAACTGAGACGAATGCATGTCAATTCTGGGCAAAATATTCCAGGAGGAGCTGCACTGGCCTTAAAGCAAAACAAAACAAAACAAACAGGAATCCAACTTGCAGTGTTGCCTTTATCGGGACAACACAAAAGCACAAAATACACCACAATAGTTCCCTGGTTACTTCATCAGAAAATATGGTATGCAGTCGACATCCTCGTTTATTAGGGTAGGGGCACATAACCCTCATGAAAGTGAAAAAACACAAATAACCTTAGATAACTACTCTCCCATCAGTTTCAACTAGAAAACACAGACTTCAGCAAAAAAAAAAGAAAAGAAGAGTTTTAACCCTGCTGTTCTGTCCGGACAAACTGTACACTTGTTATGTTCGGGTCATTTTGACCCGGGTGTTATTTTGAGCCACTGAAAAGTTCTTTTTGAATACCTGTTGCATTATTATACTGTGTGTGATCATAGTTGTTCATTATCAAAGAAAAATTGAATAAAAAACTTTTCTTTTTTAAATTTTATGTTGATTAATGTAAAAGCCTAATTTGCATGTTACACCAAAGTAACAACTTGTGCGTGAATAATCAGCTATATCTTTTACAACAACATCAACAACAACTTCAGGTAACTATTAGAACAACTAACTTAAAACCCTGCTGTTCTGTCAGGAAAAACTTACACTTGTTATGTTCGGGTCATTTTTGACCCGGATGTTATTTTGATGTTATTTTGAGCCACTGAAAAGTTCTTTTTGAATACCTGTTGCATTATTATACTGTGTCTGATCATAGTTGTTCATTATCAAAGAAAAATTGAATAAAAAACTTTTTAAAATTTTTTATGTTGATTTATGTAAAACAGCCTAATTTGCATATAACACCAAAGTAACAAACTTGTGCGTGAATAATCAGCTATATCTTTTACAACAACATCAACAACAACTTCAGGTAACTATTAGTACAACTAACTTAAAACTAAAATAAATTTTAACAGTATAAAAGCATTTTGAAAAAATAATCAGAAAAATAATCAGAAAAATTAAATAAAATCAGTTTTTCCCCCAAAAGGTTTCTGCTAATCTATTTATTCAAAGGCAAAGAAAGAAAAGCACTTTTTCCACACCCCTTTCCCATCTAAATCTTTATTATTATTATTATTAATTATTATTATTATTAGTTATAAATGTATCCATCCATTTATGTCCACCTAAAGCAAGTAGATAACTTGATAAACAATAGTAGATGCAATAAGTAGTCTCAAAATAAACTAAAAATCCTTTGTTTTACTCAAAATATCGTATTAAATTAGTATAAAGGCTACCGGGTCAATTTGACCCGAACATAACAAGTGTGTAAAAATCTGTAGCGCAAAAAGTAAAGCACCGAAACAAAAAAATTAAGTACCCTTAGTATGAACCCCGTAAATTAGGAAAATAGAAGGAACCACAAGTTTCAAAATCAAAAAATGAATGAATAAACAAATATCTAATTTCCAAAACGGGTCAAATTGACCCGAGCAGTACAGCAGGGTTAAATAAGCCTGTGGATAATTAAATTCACAAAAACCAGACCTGCAAATTTGGGGGGCTGACTATTTAGCATTCAGGGGAAGGAAAGTGGCAGTGTTGTGTCACTCCATTTTGCTTTAAGATGTGCTTCGAAATGTGCCTAAAGTAAATCACCCTTTGGCCCTAAGCTAACTGGAAAGAAAGGCAATAAAGTTTAACTTCTATATTTCCAATCACAAAGCGCTTGTACTTCTATCCACTATGTGACAGAAAGCTACAGCCAGTTGCAGGGCACATCAACCATCCTGAAGGTACAATAAGGGATTACAAGTTACAGACCTTGGGAAAATAAACTACAAAGGAAGACTGGAAAGAAACAGCTTAATTGAAATATATCTGCAAATTCCAATCTATTGGCAGTGGTATGAACAAAGACAATGACTTTGTGACACATTGCATATATTTAATACAAGAGTCCTCCCTCTTCATATACAGCAAAAGGAGTCTTCTCAGAGCTAACCCACCACAGGGTTCTCTTGGCAAGATTTGTTCAAAGGGGAGTTAGTTACCTTTGTCGTCCTGATAATGAGAGATCGTAACTTGCCAAAAATCATCCATGGATTTCCATGGACAAGTGTGAATTAAAACCATTGTTTTTACAGTTCACAATTACCTGATACAGTGATGTATTATAGTTACTGTGAGGCTGCAACCTCATGAAATGGATAAGGAATATCACAAAAGTGATATGCTGAGTGTGTCTCATGTTTCTAGTTTAGTTTGTAGTTTAGGGAGGAGCCTTTAACAGCCTCACTAAACTACAAACCCCAGAATCCTGCAGGAGGCAGAAACCTGATTTTAAGTGGATTTTTTCTCTAGTGTGATGAAGTAGTTAAGAATAGAATCATAGAATAACAGAGTTGGAAGAGACCATATGGGCCATCTAGTCCAACCCTCTGCCATGCAGGAAAAGCACAATCAAAGCACTCCTGACAGATGGCCATCTAGCCTCTGTTTAAAAGCTTCCAAGGAAGGAACTTCCACCACAATCCAAGGCAGAGAGTTCCACTGATGAACAGCTCTTAATGTTCAGGTGGAATCTTTCATGCAATTTGCACCCATTCCTCCGAGTCTTTGTTTCAAGGGCAGCAGAAAACAAGCCTGCACCTTCTTCCTTATGACAGCCTTTCACATATTTATACATGGCAATCATGTCTCCCTTGACCTTCTCTTCTGCAGGCTTAACATAACCAGCTCTTTCAGATGCTCCTCTTGGGGATTCATAGTCTCCAGACCTTTAATCATTTTAGGGCCCTTCCACACAGCCCCATATCCCAGAATATCAAGGTGGAAAATCCCAAAATATCTGCTTCGAACTGGGTTATCTGAATCCACATTGTGGGATTTCCTGCCTTAATATTCTAGGATATAGGGCTGTATTGAAGGACCCTTTGTTGCCCTCATCTAGACGCCTTCCAGCTTGTCAATATCTCTTTAAAACTATGCCTTTCATATTGCGTCATGACCATTGGGGCAAAATATTCGCTACCAGAGTCTAATCGGTTATAATGTTTAGTATTTATTTTTCGAGTAACCAGAAGTATTGGTTTTAGTTACTTTTGAACCCATTGAAACCGCAGTTCTAAGAGAAGCTGCCCTTTGGACTCGGAAGGATAATTAATGAATTTCAAAACTGTTTTCAGGTTCCTGGGTCATTGCAGGAACCCTTGTCAGTGGTGGAATGCTAGAAGGCATTGGAGTTGAGTTCCAGTCCCTGAGGCTGTCCTTGAGGTTCTCTTTGGAAGAAGAATGGAATGCCATCAACCCCGAGAATCCACTGAGTTGGTTCTGTGACCGTTGGCTCTCATCCTGTAAAAAGAAGAATGCCGCAGGTGGAGTAATATCTGGCCTCCAGGGTGCTGACTCCAGAAAGCTGCTCATCATGACTACCCAGTCCTGGAGAAAGCAACTGCCCACTACAAAGCTACTTCTGCGCCCTTGGCGTAGTGAGTGTTAAGCAAAACAGAAGCCACCTATTCTTATTTTTGTGTGTGTTTGTGTGTGTTTTGAGAAGGATCTTGTCTACTTGTTTTTTTCAACTTGTCTGTCATAAGGATCACATTTCTTGCTCTTTTAACCTCCCACTACACCCCAAGCAACATTCCTTTCTGTAGCTATTCCGGTCCCCACAACATCTTCAAATGCAGCAGCATAGCTTTGCTTTTATCATTCTTTACATCAGTTGATCCTGTTGCCAGAGAGCTTGGGTGGGATTCTATGCCCCTTCCTTTTATATGTATGATTGTATGTTCCTCCCTGGAGGCCTGGAGCACCGGAAGGAGCCCGCCTCTGGAGGATTGGAGCGCTGGAAGGAGCCCGCCCCTGGAGGACTGGAGCGCCAGAAGGAGCCCGCCCTTCGAGGACTGGAGCGCCAGAAGGAGCCCGCCCCTGGAGGACTGGAGCGCCAGAAGGAGCCCGCCCCTGGAGGTCTGGAGCCCCGGCGGACCTGCGGCCGCTCCCCAGGAAGGGATAAGACCCCGAACCCGTAGGTCCAGGGCCTGGAGACCATCCCAGCCCAGGTCCCCTTGGAATTCCAATTTCCGGCTTGAGCTCCCCCGAGCTCGCCCTAGGCCCGAGAAGGTAGCGGCTCCCACCAACAGGGGCAGCTACGGCGGGCCGCTGCATGACGTGAGTGCTGCATTTGTTCCTCTGGACAAGCAGCTCCGAGGCGTTGCCTGGGGACCCCCAGACTGCCTTCTTGTGCCCACATACTGATCCCGCTCGGTCTGACTTAGCGAGTGGTTGATCGGCCCTGTATCCCTTTTTTTCCTTCCCTCGTGTTGTTATGCAGTGTGTTGTGTGTCCCTTTGTGTATTGTGCTTTCCGCTTTTATGCTTCTTGTGAACTGCCCCGAGCCTCCGGGGAGTGGCGGGTTAGAAGTCGACATAATAAATAAACAAACAAATAAATAAATAAAAAAGAAGACTCGCTAATACAAAGCAACAATCAAATTGCGCCTACCAATTGTCTTGGTACCTTTCATGCATTTGGTTTTCTTTCTTTTCTTTTAGGAGGGGTGGGAATCTTGTAGTGACTCAGATGTTGTTGGACTGCACATCCCTGAATAGGATTGCCACATGAATAAGGAACAGGTACCTAAAAATAGGGAATTTTTCACAAAAATAAGGAACACTTCATAAAAACGTGAAAATCATGAATTGATTTTCAAGTTTTTATGAAGTGCCCCTTATTTTTGTGAAAAATTATTTTTAGGTACTTGTCCCTTATTCTTATATCAAAATGTGACAACCCTTATTCTTATATCAAAATGTGACAACCCTATCCCTGAATCCCTAGTCAACACAGCAAATTGTGAGAAATCTTAGGAGCTGCAATCTGGTAATTTGGAGGACTACTCATTCTCCACCCCTGAATTGCCCAGTTAGTGCATCTGAGGTGCTTCAGTGCTGTACTTTGATTGACTGCACTGTAATGACCAAAACTGTGTTTACATTTTAAGTGCTTTCCCCTTGTAACATGATTTTTGTTCCTGGTTATACATTCAATTTCCTAATTGGTTATCTCATAAAAACATGGAACAGTTTATTAAACTGCAAAAACTTTGTTTTCACGGGACATCCGGCAACACATTTTGCTGTTGTTTTTCAATGATCTCATAGTCTCAATCAATTCAAATCAGTTTGTGGCAGCCACAAAAATGAAGTTTCTGGAGGATAACAACTACTTTCAAAGTGAGGAGCACACAAGTAAGCAGGAAATTACATTTTCAAACCAGGAACAGTCCTTTTTTTCTTCAAATGTTGTTACATAGTGTAATTACCACAGTAATCTGGCCATGCCAAATACATTAATACTGAGCATGAGAATTGCCCAAAGCATTTGGGTTTGAGAAGCACCTTTATTTATTTATTTATGTTTCAAACTTCTATACCGCCACTCCCCGAGGGCTCGGAGCGGTTTACACATAACACACCGAAAGAGTAACAAGAATTAATACATAAACAAGGTATAGGAACAACAGACATAGAAGGACAGTGGGACAGTGGCTGGGTGGACCCAGAGTCCACATAGACTGACACCTTGCTGTGGGTCGACTCAAGGTGGCATCTGTCGACAATCAAAAGAAGGTAGCCCTGGGAGAACATAAGAACATAAGAAGAGCCATGCTGAATCGGGCCTCAGCCCATCTAGTCCAGCATTCTGTGTCACACAGTGGCCCACTAGTTGTACACAGGGATCTCTAGCAGAAAGGAGGGCAAAACCCTCACCTGCTCCCGACCCCCACAACCAGTACCCGGGAAATCCTGCCTGCCTCCATCAACACAGAGGTGGCACTTGGATGTCCATTTCAGTAGCTACTGATTCCCTTGGT
Source organism: Anolis apletophallus (assembly GCA_030556195.1). Taxonomy (NCBI): domain Eukaryota; kingdom Metazoa; phylum Chordata; class Lepidosauria; order Squamata; family Anolidae; genus Anolis; species Anolis apletophallus. Next base: position 11,455 of record JARBWK010000666.1, read on the forward strand.
ATCCATGAATCTGTCTAATCCTGCCTTGAAGCTGTCCAGGCTGACCGCTGTCACAACCTCCTCTGGAAGTGAGTTCCATAACCCAATGACCCTCTGGGTGAAGAAATATTTCCCTTTATTAGTCCTAACTTTCCTACCTTGGAGCTTTAGGGAGTGCCCCCTAGTCCTAGTGTTGTGTGACAGAGAAAATATTTTTTCTCTATTCACCTTTCTATCCCATGCATGATTTTATACACTTCGATCAAGTCACCTCTTAAACGCCGTCTTTCAAGGCTGAAAAGACCAAGGCGTTGCAACCTGATTCGTAAAGGGAGCTGCTCCATCCCTTGGATCATTCTTGTTGCCCTTTTCTGTACCTTTTCCAGTTCCGTTATATCCTTCTTGAGGTGCGGTGACCAGAATTGTACACAGTACTCCAGATGTGGCCTCACCATAGATTTGTAGAGAGGCAATACAACATTTGTGACCTATTTTCGATTCCCTTCCTGATCATGCCAAGCATAGAATTTGCTTTTTTACTGCTGCTGCGCACTGGGTTGACATCTTCATTGAGCTGTCCACCAAAACCCCAAGATCCCTTTCCTGGTTTGTCTCGAAAGCTTTGACCCCATCAATTGGTAGGTGTAGTTGGGGTTCTTTGCCCCGATGTGCATGACTTTACACTTGTTTAGGTTAAAATGCATTTGCCACTTTGTTGCCCATTCACTCAATTTTGAGAGATCTTTCTGGAGCTCTTTACAATCAGTTTCATTTTTAACTACCCTGAACAATTTAGTGTCATCTGCAAACTTTGCTACCTCAGAATTTACTCCTACATCCAGGTCATTAATGAATAAATTAAAAAGTAACAGACCCAAAACTGAACCTTGGGGTACGCCACTTCTCACCTCTTTCCACCCAGAGAAATGTCCGTTTATTACCACCCTTTGTTTCCTACAGTTTAGCCAGGTTCCAATCCAGGACAAGACCTGTCCTCTGATTCCATGGCTGAAGAGCTTATTTAGGAGCCTTTGGTGAGGACTTTGTCAAAAGGCTTTTGAAAGTCAAGGTAAACAATATCGACTGGGTCCCCTTTATCTATGTGTTTATTTACACCCTCAAAGAATTCTAACAAGTTAGTAAGACATGATTTGCCTTTGCAGAAACCATGTTGATTTTCCTTCAGCAATGCCTGTTCTTCTATGTGCTTAGTAATTTTTCTTTAATAATGGTTTCCATCACTTTGCCTGGAACTGAGGTTAGACTAACTGGCCTATAATTTCCTGGATCACCCCTGGATCCTTTCTTGAAGATCGGAGTTACATTTGCCTCCCTCCAGTCCTCGGGTACAGTGCCTGATCTTAGAGAAAGGTTATATATTTTGGCTAGAATTTCAGCAATTTCACACTTGAGTTCCTTAAGAACTCTGGGGTGGATGCCATCTGGCCCTGGTGATTTGTTGACATTTAGTTTAGTAAGGCATGTGAGAACATCTTCCTTGTTTATCTCTATCTGGTTTAATTCATTTAATTCCCTCCTGAAAAAACTGACTCAGCTGCAGGCATATGTTGTCTGTCCTCCTGTGTGAAAACGGAGGCAAAGAAGTCGTTTGCCGCTCGGCAATCTCCTTGTCTTCACCTATTGTCCCTTTCTTACCATTTTTCGTCAAGTGGCCCAACTGCTTTTCTAGTTGGGCTTCTACTTCTGATGTACTTAAAGAAGTTTTTGTTATTTTTTTAATGTTCTTAGCTATATGTGCCTCAAAATCTCTCTTGGCTTTCCTGACGGTTGCTTTGCATTTAGTTTGCCAGAGCTTGTGTTCCTTTCTGTTCTCCTCAGTAGGAAGAGCCTTCCATTTCTTAAATGAGTTTTCTTCTTTCCAATCACATCTTTTACTTCATTTGTAAGCCATGCCGATGTCCTCTTGGACTTTCCCGGCCTCTTTCTTATTTTAGGAATGCATTTTAGTTCGGCTTGTTTTAAAGTATTTTTAAACAGTTTCCAAGCATTTTGGAGGGATTTGATTTTTTTACTGTTCCTTTTAGTTTGTTCTTTACTATTTTTCTCATTTTGGTGAAATTCCCTTTTTGAAAATTTAAGGTCTCTGTGTTAGTTTTCACTGACAGTTTGCTATCAAACTTAAGTTGAAGGTTATTGTGTTGTGGTCACTGGTACCTATGGGCTCAGTTACAAGGACATCTTGAACGAGATCTTGTTCATTAGTTAGCACCAAGTCCAGGATCCCCTTTCCCCTGGTTGGTTCCATGACCATCTGCTCAAGGGAATAATCAGCTAGCATGTCGAGGAACCTTATCTCTCTTTCATCGTAGAACAAGAATTTAGCCAATCTATTCGGGGATAGTTGAAGTCCCCATTATGACTAATTTATTGCTTTTTGAGGCCTGTTTAATTTCATTTTCCAGATAGCAGTCTGCCTCTGGAGTTTGGTTGGGAGGCGATAGCAGATCCCTAATGCTAGATTAGTTTTTGTCCTGGGATTTTTACCCACAATGTTTCTGTAGGTGAGTTTGAATTTTCTTGAAGTTCTAATTCATGAGATTCTAGCTCTTCATTTATGTACAAGGCCACACCGCCACCGTTTTTCCCTCTCCTGTCTTTCCTGTACAGTTTATAACCTGGAATTTTTGTGTCCCAATTGTTTTCCTCTGTCCACCAGGTTTCTGTTATGCCAATAATATCAATATTTTTCTTTTGCCAAACATTCCAACTCTCCTATTTTTGTTCGAAGGCTTCTAGCGTTTGCGTACAGACATTTATATTTATTGCTCTGATGCCCTTTCAACTTTGGCTGTTTATGAGAATTTGTAGAAGGCCTACCATGTCCTACCTCTTGACTACTTTCTATCTTTTCTGTTGACTCGGCCATTTGTGCGTAAATTTCATCCTCCATACTTGGCATTTCACCCTCTCGAACCGGAAGCTGCCCAGCTCCTGTCGACTTTCCCCTAGGAATCAGTTTAAAAGCTGCTCTGAAGCCTTTTTAATATTAATTGCCAGCAGTCTGGTTCCATTTTTCGTTCAGGTGTAACCCGTCCCTTTTGTAAAGGTTTGGCTTTCCGAAAATGTCCCCAGTTCCTAACAAATCTAAAGCCTTCCTCTCGACACCACTGCCTCATCCACGCATTGAAGCTCCGGGCTCTGCTTGTCTGGCTGTCCCTGCGCGTGGAACCGGTAGAATTTCGAGAATGCTACCTTTGAGGTCCTGGACCTTAATCTTCTACCTAGCAACCTAAATTTGGCTTCCAGGACCATCCGTTTGGCCTTCCCAATGTCATTGGTACCGGCGTGTACCACGACTGCTGGCTCCACCCGGCACTATCTACCAGCCTATCTAGATGCCTCGTGATGTCCATAAGCTTTGCACCTGGCAGGCAATTTACCATGCGGTCATCACATCCATCACAAACCCAGCTTTCTATGTTCCTGACAATCGAATCGCCCACTACAAGAAGCCCCCCTCCTACCACCCGTTGAGAAGTATCCTCGGTGCAAGAGGATATGGGCACATCTTCCGAGGAAGGGGTCCCAACTAAGGGAGCCGGTCCCTCTTCCTCAGACTGATGTCCTCCTGCCCAAGACCCCCATTTTCCAAAGCAGCTGGAGGGCTGCTCAGAATGGAGTGGGATGCTCCTATTTCATCCCTGGAGATCTCTTCCTCCTGCCTCACTTCCTCTCTGTGCTTCCAGGTCTGCTACCTTGGCTTCAAGGGAAAGAACACGTTCCCTGAGCCAGGAGCTCACTGCAGCGAATGCACACCCAAGACTTCTGCCCAGCAGGCAGATAGTCATACATGTGACACTCAATGCAAAACACTGGAAAGCCCCCCTCCCACTGCTGGCTGACTACCTCCATTTCTTGTTTATATGTTTTATATGTTTTTTATAATTAGACTTTTTTTCCTTTTTGTAGATTCACTGTTTGTTTTGGTCTTGATTAACTTTTTTACAAGTCTTTGGATATTTCTTTTTTTTTAACTTGTTACAGGTTTATGTTGTATCGCGCGTCGATAGGCGCGCAGGCTGCTAAAAACTACCTTCTAGCAGCTAATACTAGAAGCTAAGCCAACAAATTTACCCAGGAACTTACCAGTGCTCCTTATTTTCTTATTAGCAAGTAGTCTGCTTTAAACTGCTCCTCACAGAGACAGTTGGCTATTCTACAATCTCTTTTAATATTCTTCTGCTGCTGTCTGAGCCTCAGACAGCCTCCTCATTTTCATTTTTTAACTTCCTTTGTTACTTGTATCCCCCTAAACCGATCTCGGACCTTCTGGGGGGCCGGCTACAGTCGGAAGGAGAGACACCCAGAACGGGCCCATAGATCGGCCCCGGTCGGCCAGACTACAAACACATCAAAGGGTCAGAGGGGCCTCCCTAGCACCCAATTGGACAAGCTGCCCACAAGGCCCCCCCAGGGACATGGGTGTTTGGCCGGTGAACGGGTTTTGACCTCCCTTTCTGGGAATGGGGGACTCGGGATTAGAGGGTTGTCGGCTGAACCGGCGATAAATGACCGAGTCTCTTCGCAGGCTTCCCCTTTTCACGGGGTGTGCCGGAAGTTGAACTCCCGGTCCATCCCTGCCAATCAGGTTCGCTGAGCATTCCAGTGATGTCAGGGCGGGGTGAGTACGGTAGGCGCAGGCCGAATGCTAACAATACTGCGAGAACCGGACCGAGTCAAAGACAGACTCGACCCGGCTCTGACCTGCGTCCTATCCCCAGACACGCTGTTGATAGACATCCAGCTCTCCCCCCTTCCACTCTGGTGCTGGTCAACGCACGTTCCGTCCGGAACAAGACGGCCATTGTCAGGGAATTCTGTGAAGACCTCAAGGCAGACCTGTTCTGTATCACCGAGACTTGGCTTCAGGAGAGCGACTCCATCTGCCTCCATGAAGTGGTCCCCCCTGATTACGTGGATAGGAACGAGGGACGGGGGGGTGACAATACTCTCCCGTGATGGATTACACCTTAGAGCGATCCCTGCGCTTGTCACCTCGGGACTGGAGAGTGTTGGCTTGGTGTGGGAGTCCCCGGAGAGCCTGGCGATCCTGCTGGTGTACCGTGCGCCTAGCGCACCGGCGGAGAGCCTGGCGCGGCTGCTAGAGACTGTGTCAGAGTGGGCATTGAGGTTTCCCAGACTTATTGTTCTGGGGACTTCAATGTCACGCCCGGCGCAGCCTCTGGTCCATCTGCAGCCACGGACCTAATCTCGACCATGGCGACATTAGGCCTCTCCTTGTGTAACTCGGGACCCACACACTCAGCCGGACACACCCTCGATTTGGTGTTCAGCGCAGGGGTTCAAGTGGACCTAGCCTCTGTAATAGAGGTACCATGGTCGGACCACTGTGCTCTAAGTATCCGGGTGGAGCAACCGCCCCCATGCAGGGCGCCGAACAGATTTTTGTTCGCCCAAGGAGACTTATGGAACCTGAAAGGTTCCTGAATGCTCTGAGGATCTGGAGTCTATCAGCGTCTCAGTCGATGAGCTAGTCCAGACTTGGAACACCTCACTGGCCAGAGCTCTCGACAGAGATTGCTCCCAGGCGCCCTCTCTGCCCCGCAATCATCGGTCCCCTGGTACACAGGGGACCTTAGGATCATGAAGCGGGAAAGGAGACGGCTAGAGCGAGTGGCGGAAACTCCGTGACGAAGCCTCAGTATCAGCTTATAAGCTAATTAAAGAGTCTTATGAGCATGCTGTCAAGGCAGCCAAAAATGAATACTTCTCTGCCTTGATAGCGTCTGCAAGCTCACGCCCGGCTCAACTGTTTAAGGTAATTCGATCCTTGACGACGGTCCCTACCGTCCCAAAAAATAGTGATCAGGCCCTCACGGCCGGTGCTTTTCAGAGCTTTTTCACAGACAAGATACTGAGCCTCCGCCGGGACCTCCCGGCCACAGTTGACACAGTAAGAGAGCTAGAGACTCCGTGGCCCTCCGCTGGGCCCACCCTCGACCAGTTTCGGCCACTGGACGCAGATGCTGTTGATAAGATAGTGACTGCGGCTCACCCTACCACCTGCTCCCTCGACCCGTGCCCCTCCTGGCTTGTTAGCTCTTGCCTGGAGGGGTTACGTGGGCCTCTGTTGAATATCATTAACAGCTCCCTTGAGCAAGGAGTCTTTCCAGAGTGCTTAAAAGAGGCGGTGGTAGCTCCATTACTGAAGAAACCGTCATTGGACCCTGCGGTTCCCTCCAACTACCGCCCAGTGTCGAACCTTTCGTACCTGGGCAAGGTGGTTGAGAGGGCAGTAATGGAGCAGCTGCAATCCTTCTTAGATGATGCAACATGGCTAGACCCCTTCCAGTCCGGCTTCCGTTTGGGGCACGGGACGGAGACGGTTCTGGTCTCCATCACAGACCAACTCCGCTGCCAGCTCGACCAAGGCGGGTCTGCGCTGCTCGTGTTATTGGACCTCACGGCAGCGTTTGACATGGTCGACCACAATCTTTTGATCCACCGCCTGGCCATGGCTGGAGTGAGGGGGACTGTCCTTAAATGGCTGACCTCCTTTCTCCGCCAGCGGTCTCAGCGTGTGAGGAGGGGCGGGGTGGTCTCCAAGGACTCCCCATTAGTGTGTGGAGTTCCTCAGGGGGCCATTCTCTCCCCTCTGTTATTTAACATCTACATGCAGCCGCTTGCACAGCTGGTGCGGAGTTATGGGCTGGTCTGTCACCAGTATGCGGATGACACCCAGCTCATTCTGAGGATGGAGGGCAGGCTGGAGTCCGTCCCCGATAATTTCCAACAGTGCCTCGAGGCCGTTACTGGATGGCTGCGAGCCAGTAGGTTGAGGGTGAATCCGGCGAAAACGGAGATCTTGTGGCTGGGCCGTCCGGGCGAGGTGGGTGCCCGGCTTCCGACCCTGGACGGTACGGCGTTGCACCCAGCGCCGTCAGTGAAGAGCCTGGGTGTCCATTTGGACTCCCATCTGACAATGGAGGCCCAGGTCTCCATGGCCAGTAAGGCTGCTTTTTTCCACCTCCGCCAGGCAAGGAGGCTGGCCCCCTAGCTCTCCCGGGCGACCTAGCCACGGTGATCAAGCCACGGTCATCTCGAGGCTAGATTACTGTAACGCGCTTTACGTTGGCCTGCCTATGTCGTCGATCCGGAAGCTCAAGCTAGTGCAGAACACTGCCGCCCGGCTCCTGTCTGGGGCTCCAGCAGGTTGCCGTATAACTCCAATCTTGCAGGATCTGCACTGGCTGCCTATTGATCACCGGGTCGCCTTCAAAGTGCTGGTTCTCACCTTCAAGGCCATCCACGGCCTGGGGCCAGCGTATCTGAGGGACCGTCTCACTCCATATTGCCCATCGAGATCACTTCGGTCCGAGGAGGCCAACCTCTTGGTAATACCATCGGTGAAGCTGGCTCATTTAACATCTACCCGCCGGAGGTCTGAGGGACCTACTCCCGTTCAGACGGGCCTGCAAAACTTACTTGTTTAGGCAGGCCTTCGGTGAGTAGGCTCGTCTATACATCCACTGGGCTATTACTTTGCTGCTGCTTTTGTTTTTATTATTGTTGTTGCATGTTTTAATGATGTTTTTAAGTGTTTTGTTTTTAACCCTCTGGCGCTGTGCCACTGGTTCTTGTGAGCCGCGAGCCTGGGAGTCGGCGGTGTAGAAGTCCCAAGAAATAAATAAATAAACATATCAATGCACAGTATGACCCTCTTATCCACTGATTCACATCTCTATGCTCCAAAAAATATTTCCCATGGAAGTGTTTGTGAGCCTCTCTAGGCCCTCCAGTGTGATTCTTTGGTACACTTTCAGCCCAATTATAATCAAAATTTAGTGTTTGCTATTGTAGAGATTCACAGCACTCTTGAAATATATTCCCTGCGGATAACAGGTGCCATGATCAGAAACCCAAGTTGAATCTTTAACCCAAAATCAGAGAAACAAACTTTTCAGTGATTGTAACCCCTGCTCCCATGAACAAGAACCGAAGACACTCTAATTTTCCTTCAACTTGAATTGGAACAAAACTACATTAAGCAGCAACAATGTTATTGATTTTCGACTACCGCAATTTTGTGGGTTTGGGTTTCTGGTGTGTCTAGTAGAAGTTCGTGAAATTCCAAATGTTATTTCAAATTTTGGAAAAATTTGGCAATTTGGAGATAAAAAAATTAAAATACGAAGCAGAAAGGGCTCCTCCAAAGCATTTACAAATCAAAACAAAAGCTTTTTTGGATAAATTCGGAAAATATTTGTTGATTTGGACCTTTTTCCCCAGTGTTACTCCAGCAGCCCAATATTACTCTAGCATCCCAGAGGGGGTGTGGGCGGGGGGATGAGTTGATGTGATTGACAAGGGCAGCTGCACACAACCCACCCCCCCCCCCGTCAATCAATAATAATAAGAAAGCCAATCATGTGGCTTTCTGCAAAGCTGGTCTATATATAGCCATGTGCAACTCTTTCATTTTCTGTTGTAGTGTGGTGATTGGAGAGAGAATGAATGTGTCCTTAGCTCTGTTCAGTATCTCTACCTCTTTGTTTCTTAAAACTTAGGGAGCTACTCTAGCTCCTAGCTGTTAGCTTAGCTTTTAAATAATTCTTTTTCATTGTGTCCCTTCATTGTCATCTGTCTTCCTCTGTTGAAGTGATCCAACTTTTATTTTCCAAATTCCACTAGGGAAATGTGCATGGATGTGTGTGTTTTTGGGGTGAGGCTATGAGCTTTAAAGGGCATTTTCAGTGATTTGATTTAATTTTAATCTGCTAAAAATACTTCTAGGATCTTATTTTTTAACTTTTGCTTTTTAAACTTGATGGTTGTTGTTACCTAGCCACATTGAGTCACCACATTGGGTTTTCACAGGTGTTATGTTTTTAGCCTTTGGCTTTGTGTGTGTGGGTCAACATTTCCTTTGTGTGTCTGAGCTGTCTATTTCTGTTAGACTTATGAAGCAGAGGAGGAAATGGTTTGGGTTTTAGAGTAAAAGGATATATATCACTCCTGCCCTCCCCTTCCTGGTGCATCATTTCCACATGCTATGAGGACTCCAGCAGTACCTTATTTACTTATTTATTTATTTGTCACATTTCTATACCGCCCCTCTCAGCCCGAAGGTGACTCGGGACGGTTTACACAGGCAGTCTCTGCCCTCAATACAACACAGCAACAAGTCCAACCCCCCTCAGAAAAAACATATAACAATTTAACAATTAAAAACATACAATTGCAGCCTCAGCATCATGTTGAAATCAGTTTCCATCACATCGTCGTCATTCCTTATATCCAATTAAGCCTTATATTTCATCAACAAATGCCTGCTCAAATAACCAGGTCTTGACTTTCTTGTGAAACGTCAGGAGGGAGGGGGCCGATCTGATGTCTTTAGGGAGGGCATTCCACAGCCGAGGAGCCACCACTGAAAGGCCCTGTCTCGTCGTCCCACCAGTCGCACCTCGAAGAAGGCGGGACCGAGAGCAGGGCCTCTCCGGATGATCTTAAACCTCTCGATAGTTCATAGGGAGAGATGCAGTCGGACCGGTCAGATGGACCCGAACCGATTAGGTCTTTAAAGGCTAAAGCCAGCACTTTGAATTGTGCCCGGTAGCAAACTGGCAGCCAGTGGAGCTGGCACAACAGAGGAGTTGTATGCTCTCTGAATGGCGCTCCTGTTATCAACCTTGCTGCTGTCCGTTGGACTAGTTGCAGCTTCTGAACAGTCTTCAAAGGCAATCCCACGTACAGAGCATTGCAGTAATCTATACGGGATGTAACCAGAGCCTGGACCACTGTGGCCAAGTCAGACTTCCCAAGGTACGGGCGCAGCTGGCGCACAAGTTTTAACTGTGCAAATGCTCCCCTGGTCACCGCCGAAACCTGGGGTTCCAGGCTCAGCGATGATTACAGGATCACACCCAAACTGCGAACCTACGTTTTCAGGGGGAGTGTAACCCCGTCCAGCACAGGCTGTAACCCTTTCTAAAAAGATTTCTGACTGCATAGGTTACTTCCCACTTCTTTCAAAGATTAGTTAGTCTGCCCCTACTTTTTTTGTCTAGGGTGGGAACATTAATGAGGCTTCTGCCTCAGAAAGGATACCAAATATTTCTACACATATTACTTGCTACTTGCACTATTGCCTCCTCACATATTCTTCAACTCCTGGTTAGCTGCACTAAAATGTTGCACTAGATTGAATCATTCTTTTAAAGAAAAGAAAAGGAATACAAAAAAAATATGAAACATCCATTGTGATTATAGCAAGTGACAGAAATATACACAAGGCTACATCATTAATTTAACTATTGAACACTGACTAAAAAAACCTTTGAATATCACCAGTTTAGATTTTCAGTTCTGTCTTGTTCATCTGATTCCTGTTTAATAAAAAACCTAGTAAGATACCATCAGCTCAGGGACCCTCTAGCTGTGTTTAAAATATTTGTAATGTTGTAAAGTTAATTGTTGGTTTTTTCCCCAGTTTGTTGTAAGCAGCTCCGGCAATATTGTTATATGTACACTGTAAGCCACTCTGGCAGTATTGATGTTTGCTGTAAGCCACTCTGAGTCCCCTTCGGGGTTGAGAAGGGTGGCATATAAAAATAGAAAATAAATAAATAAATAAATAATAACTTCTACCGGCCCAGGGGCCTGAATTCCGGTCACTGATGACCTGGGAGCGTAGGGTCTGCCCCCCACCCCTGGCTCTGCACCCACCCCCAGCTCCGCCCTCCCCACCCCCGGCTCTGCCCTCTCCCCTGGCACCCTCTCCCCTTATTTTAATTTAATATTAAATATATTTAATTCCATCCTCCCATCTCCCCTTATTTTTATTTAATATTAAATATGTTTAATTCCACCCTCCCATCTCCCCTTATTTTTATTTAATATTAAATATATTTAATTCCATCCTCCCCTTTCCCCTTATTTTTATTTAATATTAAATATATTTAATTCCATCCTCACATCTCCCCTTATTTCATCTTTAAATATATTTAATTTTATATTTAATACATGAGGAGAGATGGGGGGAGGGAATGAGGAGCCCCCTGAGGAGCCCCCTGCTTTGGCCTACCTTTTCCAAACGTGCAGGATCCAGGAGTACCCGGACGATGAGAGAGGCAATGACCGACTGAGTCAAAGAAGGTCCTAATCGCGTCTGTGGACCCAGCGATCCAGTAGTAGAGTAGCCAAAGAGTATCGCGAGAATCATAATCCCACGGGAGTTTCGCTGTCAACCCGGCGTTATCTCGCGTTGACAGCGAAATCCCGTGTGGATTGCGTATTCTCACGATACTTGCTCCGAACCCGGAAGTAGGTTTTTAAAAAAAATTTTATTATTTATTTTATTTTTCAATTTTTATTTTTATTTAAAAGCTTAGGGCGTAGGGAAGTGGCTGGGGGCCGTATATGGGCCCCGGGCCGCCAGTTGGACAGCCCTGATCTAGTTTGTGAAAGCCTTCAAGCCACGGATGAGTAACACTATAATGAGTGCTTGAGGGCACAATGGAAATTACTGAACCACAGCTTCTAGCCACATTGATTTCCAGAAAAGCCAGAGGATGTGAAAGAGAGACCACTGGGAAATTGGCCCAGGATCCTCTCAAACATGGTGGATAATGTTCCACTATATCTTATTTTGACAGATAACTGCTGTTATATTGATGTTTCAAATAAAAGAATGTGATAGGGCACAGAATGATCTCTTTGTGTCCTGTCATTTTACAAATGACAGAGCTGCTTGAAGGATTGCCAAAGGAAACATACCATTCTGAGGTTGTCATCTATATAAAGTGGTATCCAGCCTAACTCTGGTAAGAAAACCAAGTCAGAGCAGAGCTTGGGTCTCAAACTTGCCTAATGACATTTCATATTTGGATAGTAGATGCAGCAGTAGTAACAGGAGTGGCCTATATGCTACAGCATTTCAGAGGAAGTTCAGCTATTTATTTATCTGTAATGGAAGTATTTATTTATTTATTTACGACATTTATATGCCCCCATCTCACCCCGAATACACACACACACACACACACACACACACACACACACACACACACATATATAATTATTAGCATAGCACACTTTCAGTATTATATATTACTATATTGAACTATACCATTGTACTGTAATATTACATATAATATAAAATATATAATTATAATATCATATTATTAGTAGTATTTTATTGTACTACATTATTAGCATAACACAGGAGACAAGATGGAACTGTCTTCCTGGGTCCCCTCTTCACTCTGGTCCCAGAGCAACAGTTGGTGCTGGGGGTTGGTGCACGGGACATCAGGAGACTCCCAACTGATGTCACAGGCAGGAGACATGATGGAACTGTCTTCCTGGATCCTCTATCTCTTCTGGACATTACCCTAACACAGTGGCTTAAGTATCCATAATTGTCCAGAGATATATTGCTTGATAAACTGCTAAGAACATTTTTAAGTCTCTGGAATGCTGCAAAAGTCATAGAATATATGGGACAGTATAATGCCTGCATTTTGTTCCTGACTAAATTAAAGGGAGTTTTGCCTGCACAACAACTGAAAGAGACAATGGAAATGCCTATCCAGTTGTCATCAGCGGTCAGTCAATTAACTTCAGAAACTACAGTTGAAATAATTAGTCGATACCTTTACCTTTGTTAGCAGTCAACTGTTTCTTCTTTTTTTAAAAAATGATTTTTATTCGTTTTACAGCAGTTGAATAGACAGAAAGTATTACATATTCACTAAAGAAATATAGGTTGAAATTACAGATTTTTCGATTAATATACTAGGTAATGGGTAAGGGAAAAGGGGGTGTTGAAAATGGGGAAGGATATATATAATAATTAGAAAAGTATAGAAAAGCCAAGAAGCATAGAGAAATTGGGGCAGATTAGGGTAAGGAATAGGGGAGTTGGGTATCTGTGAGGGAAGATTATTTACATTGTGACTTCCTATCCTTCTTCTCGGTAGGGTGTTTATCAATAGTCCTGGTCTGTGAGATCCTTAAGATCTTCTGTTTTTCAGTCCTTCATTTGTAATTTAGGTTTAGGTAATTGTCTATTTGTGTCCATATTGTCTGTTGTCTTGCATTTGGGGTATTTTTCCTCAGGTAGAATGTCAATGTGTCCATGTTTTTTATTTCATATATCTTTTCCATCCATTCTGATTTTTCGGGGTTTTTGTCAGTTTTCCAGGATCTGGCCAGGATGATTCTTGCAGCTGTAGACATATAAAAAAATAGCTTATCTTCGTTTTTTCTAATCTCAAGTCCTTATCCAGCAGTCAATTGTTTCTTGATATAGGATCATTTTAGGGGTATAGTAAGAATAATCACAAAAAGGAAAAGGCTCTCACACCCACTACATCTCTCAATATGTCAGAATGCAGGTGTCTTTGTAAAAGAAAAGGCAGCAGAGTCGGATAGAAGAAACAGAAACCAAAAGTTGAATTTGGATTCTATAATCAACTTAAATACTGTTTCTTTTTCGAGAGCTCTGTGAATCCACACTTATGAAGTTTGCGCGCCAGCACGGGCTTCCAACGGAAACTTTCCCAGTTTGAAAAGTTTTGGCGGTAGCTCCGCCCAGCCGGCCGGAGGGGGCATAAAAGCGCCTCCATGCATGCGCCCCATTCCTTTGTTTTCCGCCACTTGGGCAACATCGGAAATACGGCTGGTTGTGTGAGCATAGTATGTCCACAACCAGTTTCAAAAAGTGTTCATCCTGCGGTAGCAAGATCCCGGACTGCGACGGTCACTTGAAGTGCCTTCGGTGTCTCGGAGAGGGGCACGTTGTTCCTGCCTGCCGACACTGCCAGGCCTTCTCGTCGCACACCAGAAGAGCGAGAGCCTGCAGGCTTCAGGCCTACCTGACGGAGCGTGCTCTCTGCCCTCCGGAGATGGCGACGGCTGTCCCATCTACCTCCTTGGGGTCCGGGGCGGCTGCTCCAGCCCCTACCGTATCGACCGCTCACCCGGCTGGGAAGAAGCGTCTATGGAAGGAGAAGCACACGAAGTCTGTCTCCTCGAAGACTCCGTCATCGAAGAGGCCCTGCACCGTGACGACAGAGACGGTTCAGCTGCCTCCACCTCGCTGGTTGTCGACGAGCTCGATGGCGTCGGGCCTCTCTCAGAGGTCGGCCATCTCGAGGACTCCCTCCAACAGGGCTATGGAAATAGCATTCCAGAGGTCGAGCGAGGAAGCCCGTAGAGCCCAGACCAGAGGCCGGGTTCCTGTGACTCCGGGCAAGTCTCTGGAGGCCGTTGCCTCAAGACCTCCATCGCCGAAGAGGCGCAGGACTCTGACGTCATCGTCATCGGTGTCGTGCCCTGACAGACTCCGTCGCTGTAGAGACAGGGGTAGAGCAAAACATCTCACCAAGAGACTCTGTCCAGACCGTCGTCAGACTCCCCTTGGGTCAGACTTCGGTCCGACAACTCTTCGTGACGTCGCCCGACAAGGGCAGGCAAACCACGAGGCTCGCCTTGGCCCCGGCGGAGAGAAACCTGCCTCCTGAATCGACGGTGATGACTGCGGTGCCCTCGACTTCGAGATCACCACCACCGTCCCAACACTAGGAAGTGGTTCAACCTTGGTCGGGAGACGAAGTTGAGGAAGGAGAGGTCCCTCGATCGGCGAGGTCGGGGTCCATCTTGTCCCTCAATATGGACAGAACACCTTTCCACAGAGGCTGTGAGGTGGAGCCCTCGCCGTCGCCGACAGACTCCACGAGAGACTTCGGCGAGCAAGTGGGCCGGATGGCAAGGTCTCTGGGCATGCAGACGTATGTCCCAACAAGATCCAGCGCCTGCCTCGTCTTCAGCAGGGTGCAGGTCGGATGCCTTCAGCCACATCTTCCCATGCTGGAACCCTGGAAGAGGTGGTGGCGTCGTGAAAGACTCCGTCAACCATCCCACCCCGTCAGGGCGTATCGAGGGCATGGTACAAGATCGACGAGAGGGAGAAGGAATGGCTGCACGATCATCCGACACCCAACTCGATGGTCGATCCCTCCACCCAGTCGTCGGGCCGAGAGTCCACAGC
>JARBWK010000667.1:0-26443 GCA_030556195.1 Anolis apletophallus
AGTGCCTTATGATTTACTTAATTTATGTTTGATACTAGTTGTAAGGGTTTTATGAATGTGGATTATTTTTCGTACAACAGCTCAGAATTGTTGTATGTATGTAGGCAGAAGAGAAAGGGAGTTCTGCTTCCAAAGTTATTTAATTTTTCCTCCGTGTTTGAATGTTTTGTAAGTGTTAATAAAAAGTGTGTAAAAACAGCAAAGATATAAATATTCTTACTGCAAATATTCTTTTTGACTCCTTTAAAAAAAAATAAACAAATATTATGTAAAATGGAATATTTGAAGTTTCTTGTAAAATCCAATTTGTTTTGTCAGCTTCTGTTCTTTCAAAGTGGACTTAGAGCAGTATTTTTCAACCTTTTTTGAGCCGCGGTACATTTTTTACATTTACAAAATACTGGGGCACACCACCAACCAAAATGACACAAAAGGACACTCTAACACAGTAATACATATAGTTAATATGTTTTTTAATGTATTTATACACTCAGTGTGAAACCTGGACCTGTTTCGATGAACACAACATAGATGTCCTGGCAAGAATGGCAGAAAGACACAAACTTCCTACACACAGAACTCCCACAACCAAGGGAAAATACTATAAGAGTTTGGTGGGCATTGACCTTGGGTTTTGGAGTTGTAGTTCACCTATATCCAGAGAGCACTGTGGACTGAAACAATGTTGGTGTCACGATCACGGACTTGGCGGGCCCCTTAATCACGCACACAGAGACGTACTGAAGGCTAACTACTTTATTGAGTATAAAAACAATTCCAAAGAAGATATAGTCCAATGTTAAGTAATTGTCCAAAAGGTAGAAAACAAGATTGTCCAAAGTAATGTAGCAATTAGGCTTGAAGCTTGGCAGGGCTCCGCAATTCCATGCCCAGGAAAACAAGACAAGGCTTCGCAATCCAATGCGAATCAGGAACAAAACAAGGCAAAGCAAGGCAAGGCTAGGTGACCACCACTGTGGTCCAGCTCCGCTTCACGCCGGTAAAGGTACGACGTGGCCGGAGAACTGAGGATGCGTTCCCACGGATCCTGTACTTAATCCTTCGGCCGAGGTCCGCGCAGCTCTAGGCTTCTTCGTCTCCAATCCCTGCTGACGGACCTCGGACGATCTAGGCCCGGACCAATCCTCCTCCTAGACTCTATGTTTCGTCTCCTATCGAAGGTTCGCCTTGCCTCGGCAGCTGTGTCGCTATCTTCCTGAGAGCTTTCCTCCCTTGCACTTTCCCATTCGGATTCGTCCATGTTTACATTATCAAGCTCTTGGGAATTCCTCCCCCCGGGGTGTTCATAACTCTCTTCGCTGCTTCCCATCTCCACCTGGTGATCGGAATCTATGCCAGGCCCAAACCTCATCTCATCCCCTGCCAGGCTCTCTGTAGGCGATTGAGGCCCCATCGAAGGGCCCTGTGCTTCACCCCAGTCATCTAGCTCATCCCTCTGAATCCACCTCTGCTGCTGCAGGCCCTAATGCTAATGGCACTTTTGGGACCTGCTTCTTGCCCTCCAGGCACAAACGAGAACTGCTGTGCTACAGTTGGATCAGGACCAAACTGGGCATGAATACACAATATGCCCAAATGTGAACACTTACTTTTTCTTCTATACTGCCGCTTTTGCCGTCATTTTGGTCCAAGGGGGCAGCGTGAGTGTGTTCAGGAGGGGGGGAGGAAGAAGACATGACCCGTATGGCGCTACTGCGCAGATTCGCCCCAGAGCAAAGCCAGGCAAAGCGAGCAGAGCGAGGCTGGGAAGAAGGGCCCGATTGAGAAGAGAAAGTGTTCGGCAGGAGGGGAAGAAAGGATATTGGAGGTTCCAATTTCCCACGGCACACCTGATGATCGCTCATGGCACACTAGTGTGCCACGGCACACTGGTTGGGAAACACTGACTTAGAGTATGAGTACTTTTTTGAAAATGTGGTTCTGCTTTTACATATGGAGATGGATGATCTAATTTGAAAAAAGAGATACCTGACTGAGAAGATACTTAATTCAGCACTAATACCAGAGATGACCCCGGCTGTGGATAGTTAATGCAGGAGATAGACTCTGGAAACTGGGAGTGTTGGATCAACTTCACAATTATCGCCCATTAAAAATATGTTTTAAAATACAGGCTTGTTGCTATTGCAACTACATCCCAGTATCCATTCCCATAGATCAGGCATGGGCAAACTTGGGGGTTGCATGGAAAATGGAGCGGAGTGGGAATGGAGTGGAGCCAGAGAGAGTTCTCCCCAAGTCCTCTCCCTGCCAGGAGGACTGGCTGCCCAGGGGCAAGTTCCCCTTTAGAAAGAAGAAGAGCAGGAACAGAAGGGAAGGGAAGCCTTCAGGGCATGTCAAATCCTCCTCTCGGCACGCGGCTGCCCAGCGCTCTCCTCCTCTTCTTCCCTCCTGCTCTTCCTTCAGGCAGCAGCATGGTCTGCCACCTGAAGACCCACTCCTTGGGGCCAGTGTACCTTCCCACAGGGGAAAATTTTCCTTGAGGAAGACCGTAGTGCAGGGCTGTCCAACTGGCGGCCCGGGGGCCGTATACGGCCCTCCAGCCCCCTAAGCTTTTTAATAAAAAATAAAAATTGAAAAATAAAATAAATAATTTAAAAAACCTACTTCCGGGTTCAGAGCAAGTATCGCGAGAATACACAATCCACACAGGATTTCGCTGTGAAAGTGAGATCACGCCGGGGGTGTCAGCGAAATACCGGGTGGATTGCGTATTCTCGCGATACTCTTGGGCTACTCTACTACTGGATCGCTGAGGCCCACAGACGCGATTAGGACCTTCTTCGACTCAGTCGGTCGTCGCCTCTCTCGCCGTCCGGGTACTCCTGGATCCTGCGCGTTTGGAAAAGGTAGGCCGGGGGCAGGGGCTCCTCATTCCCTCCCCCATCTCCCCTCATGTATTAAATATAAAATTAAATATATTTAAAGATGAAATAAGGGGAGATGGGATACATTAAAATAAGGGGGGAGGGGAGGATGGAATTAAATATATTTAATATTAAATTAACATGAGGGGAGAATGGAATTAAATATATTTAATATTAAATTAAAATAAGGGGAGAGGGGAGGATGGAATTAAATATATTTAATATTAAATTAAATTAAGGGGAGAGGGGAGGATGGAATTAAATATATTTAATATTAAAATAAGAGGGGAGGGGAGGATGGAATTAAATATATTTAATATTAGATTAAAATAAGGGGGAGGGGAGGATGGAATTAAATATATTTAATATTAAATTAAAATAAGGGGGGAGGGGAGGATGGAATTAAATATATTTAATATTAAATTAAATTAAGGGGAGAGGGGAGGATGGAATTAAATATATTTAATATTAAATTAAAATAGAGGGGAGGATGGAATTAAATATATTTAATATTAAATTAAAATAAGGGGAGAGGGGAGGATGGAATTAAATATATTTAATATTAAATTAAAATAAGGGGAGGGAGGATGGAATTAAATATATTTAATATTAAATTAAAATAAGGGAGAGGAGGATGGAATTAAATATATTTAATATTAAATTAAAATAAGGGGGAGGGAGGATGGAATTAAATATATTTAATATTAAAATTAAAATAAGAGGGAGGGGAGGATGGAATTAAATATATTTAATATTAAATTAAAATAAGAGGAGGGAGGATGGAATTAAATAGATTTAATATTAAATTAAAATAAGGAGAGAGGAGGATGGAATTAAATATATTTAATATTAAATTAAAATAAGGGAGGGGAGGATGGAATTAAATATATTTAATATTAAATTAAAATAAGGGGGAGGGGAGGATGGAATTAAATATATTTAATATTAAATTAAAATAAGGGGAGAGGGGAGGATGGAATTAAATACATTTAATATTAAATTTTAAAAAATTAATATCTTATCCCTGCATTTTATCTCAGTAAAAGATTATATTTGACTGTATGCATGCAGGGGCGGAGCTGGGGGCGGGGGCAGACCCTACGGCCCCCCCAGGTCATCAGTGACCGGAATTCAGGCCCCTGGGCCGTTAGAAGTTGGACAGCCCTGCCGTAGTGGAAAAGGAAGTGGAGACGGGGAGGAACCACCCTCCTTGTCACGGGGGAGGTGCAGAGGATGGGAGGAAGTGAGGTGCGCCAGCGAGGAGCAGAAGGCCAGGAAGAGGCTCTGCCCAGGGCTGGTGCTGAAGCGTGTGACTGCCCTGGTCTTTCTCTCATCATGAGGATGTGGCAGGCCATTGTGTCCTCTTGCTGGTAGGATGGTGAGAAAGAGGAGGGCCTGAGAAAAGAGCCCAAACCCCTGGGCCTGGATTTGCCCATGCCTGCCATAGATATAGTTGTAGAAAGGCCCAGTCCAGGGCAGGATTGGGGTATTGCTTCATTTAAGGGCGTCATTTTTTCACCTACGACAGGCTAGGCGACTGGCACCCTACCTTTCCAGGGGCGACCTGGCCACGGTGATCCAAGCGACGGTCATCTCGAGATTAGACTACTGTAACGCCCTCTACGTTGGCCTTCCCTTGGCGACAATTCGGAAACTCAAGCTAGTGCAGAATGCCGCTGCTCGCTTGCTGGCGGAACGTCGGTAAGGGGAGCACATTACGCCCATCCTCCGGCAGCTGCACTGGCTACCTATTGAGTACCGAATTGTTTTCAAGGTGTTGGTGTTCACCTTTAAGGCTCTACACGGCCTAGGGCCTGCGTACCTGAGGGACCGCCTTGCCCCATACATTCCCCCGAGATCACTACGTTCAGAGGAGTCGAATTACTCCTGATTCCATCGGTCCGCGCCTGTCACTTGTCTGCAACCAGGCAAAGGGTTTTCTCTGTGGCGGCTCCGGTACTCTGGAACTCTCTCCCGGACGACGTCCGGGCCGCCACGGAGCTTATCCCATTTCGCAGGGCCTGCAAGACCGCCCTGTTCAGACTGGCCTCGGCTAGGGCGAATAAGACGAACGTACTCATCTGTATATTTCAGCACCCTGGTTCAGGGAATGCTATAACATGTGACATAATCAATCTCGGGACCTATGCTGTGTTTTATGTTTTTATGTTGTATTTTATTGTACGGCGACATGGATGCTACATGCCAGCCGAATTTTATATTGTTATCCGCCCCGAGCCTGCAGAGAGGAGCGGAATACAAAATGGAACAAATAAATAAATAAATAAAAATATTACCGCCTTCACATCTACTTTTGAGCTCTGTGACAAGCAATATCGGGCATTTGCAGTATTGAATGCATGGAACAACTCTTCCGATAAATATTTTCTGTTCCAGTCATACATTTATTTATTTATTTTGGGCAATGCTATGTTGAGCTCAAAGAAAGCTTAGCTTGCTCCCTCTTCCTGGATGGATGACCGTTCTTGTCCTGTTGCAAAGACCTCTGTCCAGAAATGAATTTCTGCTATTTTTACAGAAACAAAAGGGGGAAGAATAGCACCATGGCACCTTGAAGACTAGAAGATTCATTTTAGTGCCAACTTGTATGGGTTACACTTTATTTCCTTGGACACATCAACAAAATGGGTGGTAATCAACATCTTCTCTTCTTGGTTTTTCTTCGCGAACACAAAGATTCAGGAAGGACTCATCCCACGCTTCTACAAGCGTTGATGACTAAGAAGGCCAATCCGAGATAGGCAAGTCCGGTTGCAGAAAGCACAGCAGAAAGTCTCCTTGGGTGATGTTGTCTCCAAGTTGTCGTT
This sequence comes from Anolis apletophallus, assembly GCA_030556195.1. Classification (NCBI taxonomy): domain Eukaryota; kingdom Metazoa; phylum Chordata; class Lepidosauria; order Squamata; family Anolidae; genus Anolis; species Anolis apletophallus. The sequence goes on from JARBWK010000667.1 coordinate 5,717, forward strand.
TCTCTTCGAGACTCATTCAGCATGACTTCTCGAAAGAGGCCGCAACGTTGTGGATAGTGCGTCTCCATGCCTCCCGATGTGACCATTTTTGGTGATCGATCTGGTCGAGCCTGAGATGTTGTTTCAGGGAGTCCTTATATCTCTTTTTGGGGGCGCCTCTCTTGTGCTGACCCGTGGTGAGTTCACCGTAGAGTAGTATCTTTGGGAGGCGGTGATCCTCCATCCTAGAGACATGCCCAGCGCAGCTGAGTTCTCAATAGCATGGCCTCAGTGCTGGTAATCCCTGCTTGCTCAATGACAGCAACATTCGTCACATAGCCAGTCCAGTGTATATTTAGGATTGTGCGAAGACAGCGCTGATGAAAGCATTCGAGGAGTCCTAGGTGTTGGCGATAGGTGACCCATGTTTCAGACCCATATAGGAGAATAGACAGTTCAATAGCTCTGTACACACTGATTCTGGTGCTCTGTCTCAGGTGCTTGTTGCTCCAGACTCTTTTGTGAAGCCTGCCGAATGCACTCTATGCCTTTGCTAATCTGTGATCTATCTCTTCATCAATCTTGGCGTCTGAAGAGATGATGCTTCCCAGGTAGGTGAACTGCTGAATGGACTTAAGCACAGATTTGCCTAATCAACATAAGCTCCTATTAAATCAGTTCATCTTGCAAGTGGCATGAGACTCCTCTCTCCTCTTCTGTTTATACTAAAACACACCCAGCTATATCTTAAAATCAGTTTTTAATGGTTGCATAATATGGAACAACAGCTTCATTGGGAGAGTTTCTAGTGCTGCTTGTAAAAAAGCATTGCATCTTTTTCTCCTTTGTGAATTTCAGTAGCGGTTCTTGGTGGTGTGAACACATAGGATGGTTAAACATGAAGATGATAACATTTGAGGGGGGGATCGAGAAACAAGGAAGGACTCTTACACAATAAAAACATTGTCTCTTTAATCTTGAGTGGTCAACATTTTGTGGAATAGCCATGTCGTGAACAGACTTTGGAAAAAAAAACAAGTTTTTCTGTACAAGCACACAGTGGGCCAAGAGCCAGTAGAAACTACTACCGTGTTTCCCCGAAAGTAAGACAGCGTCTTACTTTCTTTTGACCCCCAAAATCCCCACTACAGCTTACTTTCGGGGTACGTCTTATATTGGGCGACGGTACCCCGAAAGTAAGACTTACTGCGGGCGGCATGGCGTGGCTTCCTGGCTGGGCGACGAGAGGCTCCCAGAGGGGCTCAAAAGGGCCCCGGAATCCTCCTCCTCTTCCTCCTCTTCCTCCCAGCGGCGCCTTCTCCCTCTCGCCGGTTCCGCCCCCTCCCTTCACTGAAGGGAGGAGGGGCGAGCGCCGCCAGCGAGAGGGAAGAAGGCGCTGATGAAGTCCCGCCCCAGGGCGACTCTCAGCGCTTTTTGCCGTCGCACCGCTCGTGTTTGGAGCACAGGCGAGCGGGGCGGCGGCGGGGAACGACGCCTGAGTCGCCCTGCAGGCGGGACTTCCGCCGGCGCTTTCTTCCTCTCGCCCGGCGGGCTCGCCTCCTCCCGTCAGTGAAGGGAGAGGGGCGGAACTGGCGAGAGGGAGAAGGCGCTGGCGGAGAGAGAAGGCGAGGGAAAGGCGCCGCTGGGAGGAAGAGGAGGAGGATGGAAGGCGCCGCTGGAAGGAAGAGGAGGAAGAGGAGGCGGATTCCGGCCCCTTTTGAGCCCTCTGGGAGCCTCTCGTCGCCCAGCCAGGAAGCCACGCCATGCCGCCCGCAGTACGTCTTACTTTCGGGCACGGCTTATATAAGCCGACCCCTCTGACACCCCGATACGTCTTACAATCGGGGTGTCATACTTTCGGGAAACACGGTACTCCTGTTCTGTTTGCCTTCATTTCTATAATTTATTTTTATTTTATTTATTTATTTAAAACTTTTGTACCCCGACCTTCTCACCTCCATAGAGGGACTCAGGCTGGCTTACAGCAAGATTCAATGCTATACAAATTAAAACATTTTATAACAACAGATTAAAATACATAAAAGGTAAAGTACATTAAAAAACCAAATCGCCACTGAAAACATATTCAACTCAGTCTGTAAACATAGTCACTCATTTCAGACTATAATCAATCTCAGCCTATTCTGGGAATGCTTCGTTCCCAAAGCCAGGTCTTCACCAGCCTCCTGAAGGTCAAAAGGGAAGGGGCAGATCTAACATCGCTTGGGAGAGAGTTCCATAGCCAAAGAGCCACCACAGAGAAGGCCCTGTCTCTTGTTCCCACCAGACGCGCTTGCGAAGATGGCGTGACCGAGAGCAGGACCTCTCCGGAGGATCTTAATGTTCTTGATGGTTCATAGGGGAGAATCCGTTCCGGACAGGTAAACTGGGCCGGAACTGTATAGGGTTTTGTAGGTTATTCTATAATAGAATCATAGAGTTGGAAGAGACCAGGAGCTAGTAGAAACTACTCCTCCCTTTCCTGTTTGCTTTCATTTGTATAATAAACCATCCCAGTCTGGATTCAGTTCAATTCTAATGTGTACAAAAGACAGACAATAGAAGTTCCAGCGTTTCCATGTTGCCACTAGATCAGTGTTTCTCAACCTGGGGGTCGGGACCCCTATGGGGTCGCAAAGGGTGTCAGAGGGGTCACCAAAGACCATCAGAAAACACATTCTTTTCTATTGGTCATGGGGGTTCTGTATGGGAAGTTTGGCCCAATTCTATCGTTGGTGGGGTTCAGAATGCTCCTTGATTGTAGGTGAACTATAAATCCCAGCAACTACAACTCCCAAATGTCAAGGTCTATTTTCCCCAAACTCCATCAGTGTTCATCTTTGGGCATCTTGACTATTCATGCCAAGTTTGGTCCAGATCCATCATTGTTTGAGTCCACAATGCTCTCTGGATGTAGGTGAACTACAACTCCAAAAAGTCAAGGTCAATGCTCACCAAACCCTTCCAGTATTTTCTGTTGGTCACTCATGGGAGTTCTGTGTGCCAAGTTTGGTTCAACTCCATCATTGGTGGAGTTCAGAATGCTCTTTGAGTGTTGGTGAACTATTCATCCCAGCAACTACGCCTCCCAAATGACAAAATCACCCCCCACAACCCCACCAGTATTCAAACTTGGATGTATCAGGTATTTGTGCCAAATGTGGTACGGTGAATGAAAATACATCCAATATTTTACATGATGATTCATAAGAGTAGCAAAGTCACAGTTATGAAGTAGCAACAAAATTATTTTTATGGTTGGGGGTCACCACAACATGAGGAACTGGATTAAGGGGTCGTGGCATTGGGAAGGTTGAGAAACACTGCACTAGATTGAGAAGAGGTTGCTTTTTATGTGGATTTATCAGAATGGTGAATGGGAATCCCAATCTGTATTTTACAGAAGACTTGGCCCTTGAGTGACATCTGGTGTTGGTTGCTTTCTTTGTAGCAACTTTCACATTTTTGAAAAGAAAACAAAATATGAGCAGAATGCTTTAGCATTTGCATCCCGTATTCACCTGCAGTGCATTTCTATCTTTTTTCTGCCAAAATAACTGAAAGGCACCAGATCTATAGTGCTTCAATGGGAAACTACCAATGAATATGAGGTACTGTAGGTTATATTTCAGAAGAAAGAACTGGCAAAACCACCTCTTGAGTATTCCTTGCCTAAGAAAAACCCGTGAAATTCATGGGACTGTGATAAGTTGATAGTGACTTGAAGACATACATATATACAAAGAAACAAGGTCGCTCAATTTAAGATATTTTTCTAATATTGTTCTCATGGAAACGATTTTATGCAAAAAAAAGTTTCTGTTTCTATGAAAATGTGATATTTTTTCGTGTCAGGAGCAACTTGAGAAACTGCAAGTTGCTTCTGGTGTGAGAAAATTGGCCGACTGCAAGGACGTTGTCCAGGGAGGCTTCCCTCATGTTCCCGCATGTGAAGCTGGAGCAGACAGAAGGGAGCTCACTCCGCTCCCTGGTTTCGAATCGCTGACCTTTCAGTCAGCAGTCCTGCCAGCACAAGGGTTTAACCCAGGGGTGGGCAACTTTTTTCCAAGGGGCCACATGTGAGCAAAAATATTTTATGCAGGGCCGCATCTAAAGGCGGAATTACATGCTAATCTACATTATTTATTTATTTCAGTTACTATATTTACCATATATTACACATCATTAATATTAACATATTAATATATCAAGAAATATTCATATATTATTAGTATTATTATCATAATTATTATATTATAGTACAGGGGTGGGCAATAATATCCATGAAGCAATTAAATTTATATTATATCTCCCAGAACACAATTATATCAATGAAGCAATCAATGTAATATTATATCTCCCAGAACACAATTATATTAATGAAGCAATCAATGTAATATTATATCTCCCAGAACACAATTATATTAATGAAGCAATCAATTTAATATTATATCTCCCAAAACACAATTATATCAATGAAGCAATCAATGTAATATTATATCTCCCAGAACACAATAACATACCCTCTTCTTTCCTCCTTTGGAAGAGAAGGTCCGGGCAGCGCGCCTTCCCTGGCGTGAAAAGCCAGGTAGCCGGTGGCCGCTGCTTACGAGGCGAAAAGGGAGGCCCAGGCAGGTGCAGAAAGCCATGCGTGGCTTTGTTTACGGCAAAAGCAAGCAGGGAGGCGAACGGGGGTCCCCTTCTCTCACGCGACGCTGAAACAAACTCCGGAGGACGCCCCGCTCCTGAGCGTCTCGCGATGCCGGCTGCGACGTCATCGCAGGAGAGACGCCAGGAGGGCGGGGCGTCTCCGGAAATTCTTGCCGCGGCGTGAGAGGAGGGGACCCCCGCGTCGCCTCCTATGCTTGTTTTTTTCGCCAGATACAAAGCAAAAAGCAAGCATAGGAGGCGAGCCGCGAGTCCCCTTCTCTCGTTCACGTTGCCAAACAAACTGCGGAGGAAGCACCGCCCCTGAGCATGTTCGCGATGCCGGCTGCGGCGTCATCGCGGGACGCTCAGGGGGCGGGCCGTCTGGAGTTTGTTTTCAAGCATGCGCCGAGAGGAAGGGGACCCCGCGTTCGCCTCCCTTGCTTGTTTTTGCCGTGAAACAAAGCCACGCATGGCTTTCTACCTGCCCGGGCCTCCCGGGCTGCAACCGCAGCGCTGCAACCGGCTCCCTCTCTCCCGGTAAGCAGCGCTGCCCAAGGCCCCTCGGGCATCCGGCCCCCGGGCCGCCAAATGCCCATCCCTGGTTTAACCCATTGTGCCACCAAGATGGTGTACTCACTCACTGTATTCATGTTTTAACATCTCAATAACAAATGTGTGAATTATAAACACAAAGTCATTCAAAGAAAAGGGATTAGATTTAGAATCTAATGAAAATATTTAATGTATAAATCAGCTCCTCCAATAAACTCATTTTAGTGGTGGTGTCTACTAAGCAATATTTATTAGGACTGCAACAACTTTCTCGTTAATTACATTAAGGAGTAAAATAAACATGCCAGTGCCTCAACATAACAGATTCCTCTTGCGTCTAATTTCAGTTGGACACCTATGTTACAAGATATGTACAAATATACAATCAAGATAAGAGTACTGGATTTTGTAGGGCAGAGAAACAAGGAGCATTTTGACGCAAATTTGATAGCTTGCCATTATATTAAAAAAATAACTTATTTATATGTTCTGTCTGTGTACTGTGTATGTCTATACAAATGGCATTGAATGTTTGCCGTAGATGTGTACTTGTGATCCGTCCTGAGTCCCCTTCGGGGTGAGAAGGGCGGAATATAAATAAAGTATATTATTATTATTATTATTATTATTATTATGCTTTATTTCAAACCAGCAATGTGAGTGGTATGGGTGAGGGATGAAAAGTTGCTACATAGATCGGTTCTCAGTGTCCTCTTATCTGAACCACCACATAATCAAGTAAAATCTCAGGATTGTGAATATAAAATACATGAGGCAATATTAAAAAGCAGTTTTGTGCATTCCCTCTTGTTCAGGAGCATGAAACTAACCAAAATACAGTGTTGCAGTGGATACTTGCAACACCTCTTTCAAAAAAGATACTTTTGGCATTTCTTCTTGTACAGTGACATATACATACCAGGGCGGGTCAATAAGTCCGTGACTTTTTGAATGAAACACAGGTTTTTGGATAAAAAATCATTTTATTTTTCAACGTAGTCTCCTTTGAGCTCTATACACTTTGTCCAACGTTTCTCCAATTTTTTTTATCCCTTCCAAAAATACGATTTGTTGAGGTCATCAAAACAGGTATTTGTTTTTGAGAGGATTTCATTGTTGGAGTTAAATCTCTTTCCGCCGAGCCATTTCTTCAGGTTTGGAAACAAGAAATAGTCACTCATGACTAAATCCGGAGAATAGGGTGGATGAGGAAGCAATTCTAATCCCAATTCATGGATTGTTGCCATGGCGACTGTATATGTGTGCACCCTTGCAAAAGAACTTTTTTCTTGGCCAAATGTGGTTTCTTTTTTCCTCAAATCCTCATTAAATCGACCCAATAAGTTGGCATAATATTCGCCATTGAATGTTTAACCCTTTTGAAATTAGTCAATGTGGATCTTATCGCATGCATCCCAAAAAACGGTCGCCATGACTTCATTGGCTGACAAACCCACCTTGGCCTTCTGTGGCGCCAATTCACCCCGAGAAACCCACTGTTTTGACTGCTGTTGGGTCTCTGGTGTGTTGTGGTGGATCCACGTTTCATCCACGGTTACTTAAACGGTGCAAAAACTTGTCCATATTGCAGTTCAACAATGCCAAACACTCCTGCGAAATTGTCACACGATTTTTTTTTGTGGTCGACAGAGCAAAGGCGGCACCCATCTTGCGGAAAGCTTTCTCATACCAAGTGATCATTTGAAATTGAAACCACTGAGCCACGTGAGATGCCTATGGCTTCCACAATCTCTCGCACTTTCAATCTCCGATCGGCCAACACCATATCGTGAATTTTTCAATTGTTTCGGTGTAGAGACCTCAACTGGGCATCAAAACATTCGGCATCTTCCATGCTTGTACGGCCACAACAAAATTCAGTAAACTTTTTAACCATTGAAATTGATGGTGCGGAGTCCCCATCGTATTTATCAAGCCTTGGTTTGTATGATGGTTTTTTTCCGCAAAAAATAATGCTTAATGAGCACACAAAATTCACTTTTTTTCCATTTTCTCCTCAAATCACACGGTAGTCTGCTATCAATGGCTGTCAAACACAAACGAAATGGCGCAGCTTGTTCAAATTTTGACAGGAGTCAACTGACATATGCCTGTTTTTTTAAAAAAGATTTTTTTATTGTATTGTTATAATACCTTTACTCTTACTTTACATTGCTTTAGTTACAATACATTTTTCTCCCCCTGGCCCTCCCTCCCCCATTGACAAGTTAGTCCTTCATTTATTTGAGCCATCTTTGCATTCTGTCCAGTTTTTCCCCCAATGTTCATCTTCTGGTTTAGCTTCCTGTATCCAGTTTTTGAAGGGTAACCATATTTCTTTGATTTTCTTCTGCTTTTCTGTCCATAGTTTTTCATTTCTTATAATGTCCATAATTTCCAACTGAACTTGTTCCCACACATATTCATACCATTTTTCAAGGGTCCATTTCTTTTTTTCTTTCCACCCCCAGGCAATCACGGCATGTGCCGCTCTAAACATCATCATAACTAATTTTTTGTTCGTGCGCTTTGATTTTACTGTCCCCGCATATCCCTTTTAAGAGAATATCCATATTTAAATCATTTTTTATTTTTGTATATAGTTCAATCTTCTTAAAAATTTGATTCCAGAACCTTTGTATCTCCTTGCACTCCCACCAGAGATGTGAGTACCAGGCTTCTCTACTCCCACAGTGCCAACATTTCGGATTTAGACCCTGGAACATATGTGCCAGTTGGATTGGTGTCCTGTACCATTTTGTTATTATTTTCTGCTCTAGTTCCCTATATTTTTCTATTTTTATTTTATTTAGTCCATTCCTTATCCTATCTAGTCTTTCTTTCCCTAGGCCTCCTTCCTTTTCCCACCTATTTTCCATCCTTTGATACATAAATTCCTTATCTTCCAGCATTCTTCCATATATTTTGCCTAACCCTTTTTGCCTTCCACTGGATCTTTCTTTTAATATCCTATCTATTATATTTCCACCCAAATTGCTATCTTCCTTTTTTATTTGTTCCCAAATACCTCTCAATGTTAGCCAAAATCTTTCTCCTCCTAAGTTTTTCAACTGACTCCATTCCATTAGTACATTCTTTTCGTTATATAAGTCTTTTATTTTACAATATCCCCGCTGTTCCAGTTTCTTGATGACGCTCTTATCCTCTTTGTTTCTCAGACTCCCTATCGGGGCTTCCTTTGAGAAAAATGACATCCATTTCTTTTCCATTTCTCCCATATTTTTAAAGCTATTTTCCTCGGACCTATTGTTTTCCCTATCACCTCTTTCAATTTTTGTGTGAAAATTCCATATTCACCTTGACCTTTGTTTACTTCATTTTCTATTCTTATCCATTTTACTTGATTTTCTTCTTCTAGTTCTAAAATGGTCTTCAATTGAAAAGCTTCATAATATTCTTGTAATTTTGGTATCCCCCATCCTATTTCTTTGTTTGGCATATATAATTCCTTATTACTTATTCTTGGTCTCTTCCCCCCAAATATCCACTTTCTAATATCTCGACATATGCCTGTTGACAGAAGCAGTGTTGCCCTTTCAGTTAAGAGGCAGGAAATTCAAAAAGTCACGGACTTATTGAGCCGCCCTTACGTACCTAATCTCAATGAGCTCTATGCCTGTGTGGCTTATACCTATTTTTGTTTCTCCCCCCATTTTTCAAGCAAATTTGCCATATTCACTCCGTGATAAAACTGTGATGAATACACAATCTATCTGCAAGACTGCCCATCGTCATCTTCTGTATCAGGAAATGCTTAATCGTTCGGATGTCAAAGAGTACACAGTTGCTAAAGACGCAAGGGACTTGCTAGAAGTCTTATCCATCGTTATTCTGTCCTCAGTGTTTAATGATGATCACTGAGCTTGCTACTTTTCAACATCGTTCAGTTTTGTTTCCAAGCATGTGGTGCATGACACCTCCAGTATAAATTTTTGCTGTTTTTATTCCAAAGCCATTTGTAATTGCCTTCCTTTTAGGATGAGAAATTGGAGCTTGTGAAAGATCACCCAGCGGGATTCCATGTCTGAAGGGGGATTAATTTATGAAGTACTAGCTGTACCCGGCACACGTTGCTCTGCCCTATTTTGGAGATGCGAGGAAGTCTGAGTATGTAAGGGTTGGAGTTGTTCTTAGTTATGGTGTTGTTGGGGTCATGGCTGTGTTGTTGTGGGTTGTTTTGGTGGGTGGGATGTTGGAGTCCTGTAGAGTTGTTGTTGTTTGCCAAGTTTGGTCTTTATTGGTCTTGGTTCTGGGACACAGTGGTCTGTGGGGAATGATGGGTTTTGAAGTAGTACAAATCCCATTATCCATGGAGGTACTTCAAGTCCCATAATCCATGGTCCACCCTCCTCCAAACTGTAGTAGCGTGGGTCATAGGGGCTCTGTGTGCCAAGGTAGGTTACTGTAAATTCCCTGTCGTGGTCACTGTGAATCATACTTAGGGTATTTCCCGCGCCTGCGCGGACAGTTCGGAATCTTTTAAAAGCTAATATCTCTTTAAATGGTAGCCCCGCCCACATCCCCTCCAGCATATATAGCCAGTGGGAGGGGCTGCCACCTCAGATCCTTTTATCCGCCGCCGTTGCTAGGAATCTTATCTAATATTTCTTATCTAATATTACTTTTATTTCTTTTCTAATATTTCTTGACTAGCATATAATAACTACAAAACTTTTGATTAGAAGACATTTAATATTAATTATTAACAATTAATATTATTAATATTATTATTATCCATTTCAAAGTTAAATTAATAATTAATTGAAACGGATTCTCGTGGATTTGATTAACTCAAATTATAAATTCATTTTATTGTTATAGTTTATATTAGATAATGTTATCTCTTATTGAGAGTTGGTTGTCTGGAGCCAGACTGAACTCTTGTCTTTGGACAACTACAGATACTTTTCATGTGATCTTGAAAACGAGGAGTGATAAGGGAACCACCAAATATTATAAGGCGATGGGAGGTTTCAAAATGAGAAGAAGAAAAAAAAAAACCCAAAACAAAACAAAAACACCTACATCTGAGTGTCCGTTGGCTACCGGGATGGCAGCTTTAACGGAAAAAAGAAAGGCTGAGATAACTGCCAACAAAATGGCCGCCAACCTTCATTGAGCTCATGAGCCTGTCACCATGGAGGTGAGCGCCTCTGCTCCACCCTCGGGTGTGAAGCATGCGCGAGGCCGTCGGGGCTGGAGTTCCCCAATTGGCGCCTCTGACCCACTGGGATCATGCGCAGGACGGCTGGGACTGGAGTCCCTTCAAAGCAGGGTAAACAAGAATCTAAGGCCCGCTGACCTCTAACCAGCCAAAGAGACCAGTTGAGCTTATTGGTATACCTGCAGCTCTAAATACCACTTCTCCGGTACGGGCGTACCGTCCAGCAGCCTGTTGGGCCATACACAGTGTCCCAGGAGCTGAGGCCTAGTCAGGAACAGCAAGTTAATGAAGCCTTACTGTCAATTCAGGCCATACACAATGTCCAATGAGCTGAGGGCTAGTCGGGAGAATCAAGTTAATGAAGCCTTACTGTCAATTCAGAGCGTAAACAGCATTCCATTAAGTGAGGCCTAGTCAGGGAAATTAAGTTAATGAAGCCTTACTGTCAATTTTGGGCGTGGTCTGTGATTTGTAGGGGTGTAAATTTTCTGTGGGAAGTGAATTGGGTGTTTGTGTTTGTGCCTCAGCCCTTTGCCTTATCCTCCTCTGACAGTTTATTATGGGTCGGAATGTTCATGTTGGCTGGCCAGTACAGGAGTTATGCAAATCCGCCCTTATTGGCAGCCAATCATGTTGTCAGAAGGTAGAGGCTGGGAGAGTCGTGGGCAGCCCCGGAGGATGCTGGGAAATGTAGGTTTTTTACTCGTTGTTTTGGGGGCTTTTAGGTTTTGGGGGGGGGGAGTTTCTTTGCTACAAACGTACCTTGCTTGAGGCCTTTTTCTGTTGGCAAGTTTGGTGTCTCTGCGTTGTAAGGTTTCTCTGTTTGGGACGGTCGTTCCATGCCGACTCTTCCTTTATATATATAGATAGAGAAAATGACCCAGGCGTTTGCTCTTTTATGTTAGGAAAGATCTGACAATTGTTTGAATTGCCATACTTCCCGTGGAGTATTGAAGAGAGTACATGGAAAAACTCTAAAGACAAGTTTCTGTGCATCAAAGATATACATCAGCTTTTGACTGCTCCAAACAACCAGATACATGATGACTCAATGGTAAGAATTGGTGCAGCTACATCCCCTTCATACGGCACACAGAAACACATGCTACCCTCAACATGATTAGTGTACTAGGGCTGGTTGATTTAAAACTCGCTTCAGCTGTAGGGTTTCGCTGATTATTCGATTTTGGATTCTGATTTTTTTTTTGAAGTTTTGGCACTGGGAATGTGGCGCAGCTGGCTGGGTGTCAGCTGCATAAGATCTCTATTGACCAGAAGGTCATGAGTTCGAAGCCTGCCCGGGTCGAGGTGGGCTCTCGACCTATTGTGTAGCCTGTTGTCGACCTTTGCAACCCGAAAGACAATTGCATCTGTCAAGTAGGAAATTAAGGTACCACTTTGTGGGGAGGCTAATTTAACTGATTTACGAAGCCATAATATCTCCAGGAAGTATGCAAAGAATGAAGGAATGCGGCAGCTCCCCCTGGTGGCCAGATGTTAAATGGCCTCTGTCTGTCTTGTGTGTTTGTGTGTCTAAATGTAATGTGTACATTGTAATCCACCCTGAGTCCCCTGCGGGGTGAGAAGGGCGGAATAGAAATGAGGTAAATAAATAAATAATTCCTTCGTTAATTAACGTGGGTTTCCCCCAGGGATGTTATCCTGCTTGGAAGCCCTCGCCTTCCCTCCAGATCTGAATGCGGGGACGTCCAGATCTGGAGGGAAGGCATGGGCATCCAAACCGGGTTCGGAAGACCACGCCTTCCCTTCGGATCTGGCTGCGGGGCTGTCCAAATCCGGAGGGAAGGCGTGAGCTTCCAAGCCCATGCCTTCCCTCATCCGAAGGGCCCCGAAGCCGTTCCAAAAAAAGTGGTGCCGGATTCAATACTGCAAATTCACTTCGGGGTTGCTTAAAGCCCTTCAAAAACTCTTTGGAAGTGATTTACATATGAATTTAATCCGACTTTTGGAGCATTCCGACGAACCTAAGCACCCCTACAGTGTACACTTTCTAGCCATACCCAGGGGCTGCAAGGGGAAAATGTATAAAACTCTGACCAGAGGTGACACTAGAAAGTTCAAGATCTTCACTCTATTTTCTTTAATCCAGGTCTTCAGTGGATTATTATTATTATTATTATTAATGTGGTGGGATTGGAGCAGACGGGCTCCATCGCAAAAGGGAAGGTGAACTGGCGTACTCTGCTGAAAAGTATCCTGTCTGATGATGTCATCAGATCCAAAACCTGAGTGTTATGCCTTAGTCAAGGAAAATCACTGGGTGTGCAGTGGGTTAAACCCCTATGCCGGCAGGACTGAAGACCAACAGGTCGCAGGTTCGAATCTGGGGAGAGTGCAGATGAGCTCCCTCTATCAGCTCCAGCTCCCATGCGGGGACATGAGAGAAACCTCCCACAAGGATGGTAAAACATCAAAAACATCAGGGCATCCCCTGAGCAACGTCCTTGCAGACGGCCAATTCTCTCACACCAGAAGCGACTTGCAGTTTCTCAAGTCGCTCCTGACACGACAAAAAAAACCCCAAACAAACTGGGTGTCTTTGGGAAATCACACTTTCTCACTCTTATTTATTTATTTATTTACTCTACTTCTATACCGCCCCTCTCAGCCCAAAGGCGACTCGAGGTGGTTTACACATGGCAAGGACTGCCCAAGATAAATACATCAACAGTTACTAACGCAATCATATAATACAGGGCTGTCCAACAGGCGGCCCACGGGGCGTACATGGCCCGCCAGCCCCTTGGATCTGGCCCCCCTACGCTCCTGCAATAAAAATAAAAATAAATCCCAATTTTTTTAAAAAAAAATCCCCCCAAAAGGTGTGCATGTGCGCGCCGCTGCTGCCACCCTGATGCTGTGGGAGGGGCCAAGGGGAGCCCCCCCTTAGCTCCGCCCTCCCTCCTACAACGTCAGCCAGTGCGGCAGAACCGGGAGAAATCGCCGCTTCTGCCGCCCTGGCTGACACTGGGAGGGAGGGGGGGCCAAGAGGAGCCGTCCTTAGCTTCGCCTCCCTCCTACAGCGTCAGTCAGGGCGGCAGAACCGGGAGAAATCGCCGCTTCTGCCGCCCTGGCTGACGCTGTAGGAGGGAGGGGCCAAGGGGAGCCATCCTTAGCTTCGCCCTCCCTCCTACAGCGTCAGCCAGGGCGGCAGAAACGGGAGAAATCGCCGCTTTTGCCACCCTGGCTGACGCTGTGGGAGGGAGGGAGGGGCCAAGGGGAGCCGTCCTTAGCTTCGCCCTCTCTCCTACAACGTCAGCCAGGGCGGCAGAACCGGGAGAATCGCCGCTTCTGCCGCCTGGCTGACGCTGTAGAGGGAGGGCCAAGGGGAGCCCTCCTTAGCTTCGCCCTCCTTCCTACAGCGTCAGCCAGGGCGGCAGAACTGGGAGAAATTGCCGCTTTTGCCACCCTGTCTGACGCTGTAGGAGGGAGGGAGGGGCCAAGGAGCCCTCCTTAGCTCCGCCCTCCCTCCTACAACGTCAGCCAGGGCGGCAGAACCGGGAGAAATCGGCCCCCGAGATCCCCCCCCCGCGAACAACCACGCCCCCCGCGAGCGACCACGCCCCCCGCTGTGGCCTGGCCCGCCACCTGATCAGTCACCGGAATTCCGGCCCTTGGGCTGGTAGAAGTTGGACAGCCCTGATATAATACACAATTAAGCAATTAAAATTAACACAAATCTCAATGTCTCGTGATTATGTCGATTTCCATTTCGCCGCCGTCGTTCCTTAGGTCTCGGTTTAGTAACCATACTACATTTGCAAATGCCTGGTCAAACAGCCAGGTCTTGACCTTCTTGCGAAATGTCAGGAGGGAGGGGGCTGATCTGATGTCACTAGGAAGACACCAGCAAATCTGTACATTCTGCCAGGAAAACGCTAGGTTAATACTACCGCAGCACGGAACAAAATGTTATTCATGCTTATCTAAGACACTGGACACAATTTTAAAATGCACAAGTTGAGGCTCTAAACCAGGGGTGGGCAACTATTTTTTCCAAGGGGCCACATGAGAGCCAAAAAATATTATGGAGGGCCGCACCTAAAGGCGGAACTACATGCTAATCTACATAATTTATTTATTTATTCACTTACTATATTTACTGTATATTACACATCATTAATATTAACATATTAATATATCAAGAAATATTTATATATTATTAGTATTAATATCATAATTATTATATTATAGTATATATATATAAACATAATATATTGAAATTATAATATATCATATAACATTATATTATATTATTTATTATATTATTTTATTATTGTTATAAAATTAATATACAATAATAATAAAAACCACTAAAATAAAATAATGCTTCCTTATAGTCCCCTTCTCTGGAGATTTTTATGCAGAGGTCAGGCAGGGGAGGCAAGCCAGGGGCCCTTAGGCGGGCCGGATAGTATCAGCCAAAGGGCCGCATCCGGGCCCCGGGCCGCAGTTTGCCCACCCCTGCTCTAACCAGATTTGTATTTCAGTATTGGATTTTCAAGTAACAGGCGGAAGTAAAAGAGTTAATCGCGATTTGGCTGGCTCTGGATGCTTGGGAGGCTCCCTGTGACATCAGCACCGTTATACATCCCAACTCGCCACCGAATGTCCCCAGGGAGGATTGTTGTAATTTATTACTAGCAAGACAGGCGCAATTATGGGCAGAATGATGTATTTCTATGGGAACAAAGGAGCGGGAAAGGTTAGTCATAGCTCTGAGCATTGAGGTCAAGAGGGAGCCGTCTGCAATGCTCCACTGCTCAGAGCCCATATGTCAGGCAGCCACATCTCAGCGAAGAAGAGGCTCTGACTCCACCTTCGGCAGCTTTGCAGGAAAAAACGAAAAAGATCTCCCAAATGTCAAAGAATAAACAGCATTTTTGGGCCCTCTTTGCACTTTATAGCTCTTGAGATATGGTTGCCTCCCAATAGTAGCTCTAATATACCAATACTGAAGACTGCTCGGAAGCTTCAATTGGTTCAACAGACAGCAGCCAGGTTGATAACAGGAGCGGCACTCAGGGAGCATACAACTCCCCTGTTGTGCCAGCTCCACTGGCTACCAGTTTGCTACTGGGCACAATTCAAAGTGCTGGTTTTGGCCTTTAAAGGTCTAAACCAGTGTTTCCCAACCAGTGTGCCGGGGCACACTAGTGTGCCGTGAGTGATTTATTTTATTTATTTATTTCAGGATTTTACCCCGCTCTTCTCAACCCCGGGGGGGGGGGGGGGACTCAGAGCGGCTTACAGTACGGCACAATTCGATGCCACATCATAACAGCAAAAAAACCCCACAACAATTAAAATACATTAAAAACACATTAAAATGCAGTTCCGTCAGCCACATACACAGTCATTCCGAGTTAAAACAATATGCAATCCATAAAAACATTGACCCTCTTCATCCCTTCCATTAAAATCCCCATCTAACATGCTGCTTAATGCTGGTGTGCAAACGCCTGCTCCCAGAGCCAGGATTTTACCTTTTTCCTGAATGCCAGGAGGGATGAGGTGGACCGTACCTCCATAGGGAGCGCATTCCACAGGCGGGGGGCCACCACCGAGAAGGCCCTGTCCCTCGTCCCCACCAACCGCATTTGAGGGGTCGGCGGGAGCGAGAGCAGGGCCTCCCCGGATGATCTTAGGTTGCGGGGTGGGATGTAGCGGCTGATGCGTTCGGACAAGTAAGCTGGGCCAGAACCGTATAGAGCTTTAAAGGTCAAAACCAGCACTTTGAATTGAGCTCGGAATTGGACAGGCAGCCAGTGGAGCTGACACAACAGGGGGGGGGGTGTGCTCCCTGTATGTAGCTCCTGTTAATAATCTGGCTGCCGCCCGCTGGACTAATTGCAATTTCCGAACTGTCTTCAAAGGCAGCCCCACATAGAGTGCGTTGCAGTAATCTATTCGGGATGTGACCAGAGCGTGGACGACCGTAGCCAGATCAGACTTCCCAAGGTACGGGCGCAGCTGGCGCACGAGTCTCAACTGTGCAAAAGCTCCCCTGGCCATCGCTGAAACTTGGGGTTCCAGGCTCAGCGATGAATCCAGGATCACTCCCAAGATCATCAGGTGTGCCTTGGGAAATTGGAACCTCCAATACCCTTACTTATTAAAGGAGCGCCGCTACGTCACAGTACAAAATGCACAATTAATCACACATAATCATATGCAAAAAATACATTCAAAGTACCCAATCCTGCTGGAGAAAATCAAAAGTCTTACATAAGGTAGTTTTGTGTGGTCGCCACAGAGAGCGGAGGAGTTGCGAACCAGGAAGTAGCGAGTTCACGGAGCGCTACTCTACGGAAAACTCGCGATATTTGATGAAATCACGGAAGTGTATCCTCACGGTGTTATCCAATGTCAGTTCCGGGATCCGCACAATAACACAGTCAGTTTGCGGACAATTTAAAGAAGCAGCACCATAATCATAGCGACAAGGTAGAAAATCACGTAGATAATCACATATATTCAAACCGTCAGAGGCTGAAGATACGTGTGGCGATGGAATCAAAAGCTGGCATGGGCAGACTTGGACCTTCCAGGTGTTTTGGACTCCAACTCCCACCATTCCTAGCAGCCTCAGGCCCTTTTCCTCCCCCAGCCACTAAAGCAGGAAAGGGCCTCAGGCTGCTAGGAATGGTGGGAGTTGGAGTCCAAAGTACCCAGAGGGCCAACGTTTTCCCATGACTGACAGCTGTTGAGCAAGACCTTTGTGTGTGTCTTTCTGCCATTCCTGCCAGGATATCTATGTTGTGTTCATCGAAACAGGCCCAGGTTTCACACTGAGTGTATAAATACATTTAAAAGCATATTAACTATATGTATGACTGTGTTAGAGTGTCGCTTTGTGTCATTTTGGTTGGTGGTGTGCCCCAGGGTTTTGTAAATGTAAAAAATGTGCCGCGGCTCAAAAAAGGTTGAAAAACACTGGTCTAAACGGTTCTGGTCCAACTTACTTGTCCGAACGCATCTCTCCCTATGAGCCATCAAGATGCTTAAGATCATCCGGAGAGGCCCTGCTCTCGGTCCTGCCTGCTTTGCAGGCGCGTCTGGCGGGGACGAGAGACAGGGCCTTCTTAGTGGTGGCTCCACGGCTTTGGAACTCCCTTCCTAGTGACATCTGATCACCCCCCCCCTCCCTCCTGACATTTCGTAAGAAAGTCAAGACTTGGCTGTTCGAGCAAGCATTCGCAGATGAACTTTAATTAATCAAGATCAAAGGATTAGTATGACGACGAAACGGAAACCGATTTTAAGACTGTGGAGCTGAGATTTGTATTTTGTAGTTTTAATTGTTAATTTATATGGTTTTATATGATTGTTTTTATCTTCCGGGCTGTATGGCCATGTTCCAGAAGCATTCTCTCCGGACGTTTCACCCACACCTATGGCAGACATCTCAGAGGTTGTGAGGTCTGTTGGATACAAGGATAAATTGGGTTTACATAGCTGTGGAATGTCCAAGGTGGGAGAAAGAACTCTTGTCTGTTTGAGGTAGGTGTGAATGTTGCAATTGGCCACCTTGATTAGCATTTAGTGGCCTAGCAGTTTCAAGGTCTGGCTTCTTACTGCCTGGGGGAATCCTTTGTTGGACAATTTCAACAGAAAAGGAAGAATTTTTTTTTAAAATTCCAATTATGTATAACCTGCCCTTCTCTACCCCCGAAGAGGGACTCAAGGCGGCTAACAAAAGCACCAGTGGCGCAGCTGGCTAGGTGTCAGCTGCATAAGATCTCTCTGACCTATAGGTCATGAGTTCGAAGCCTGCCCGGGTCAAGGTGGGTGCTTGACCTTAAGTGTAGCCTGCCGTCGACCTTTGCAGCCCGAAAGACAGATGCATCTGTCAAGTAGGAGATAAAGGTACCACATTAAGTGGGGAGGCAAAATTTATGGGGCCATTAAAAAAAACCCAGGAATGCAGAAGAACAACAAAGGGACGCTGGAAAACGCTGAGAGGAGTGCATCAGCTCCCCCTGGTGGCCAGAAGGTTTGCCTCTGTATGTGTATATAATATGTATGTAATATGTGATATGTAAAAATGTCTGTATGTAATATGTGATATGTGAAAATGTATGTACTGTCCTGTGATAAATGTCATATATCTATATGTCATATGTTCAACAGCAGGGATTGTCTGCAAGTATGTGTATCTGTAATCCGCTCTGAGTCCCCTTCGGGATGACTGACTGACTGACTGACTTTATTATTTCTGAGTCGCCCTCCACGTTAGTGCTCCGGGCGACTTACACATAGCAATTCAACAATTAAAAATATTAAAAATATTAAAATTAGATTAAAATATTTAGGGGTTAAATGCAAGGGCCAGGCTCAGGTAGTTGAGTTCCTGGTTCTGCATTAGCCATGGGCTTTCCTAAATAGCCAGGTCTTTAGAGCGGACAGGAACTGGGGCAGGTCGAGGGAGGCTCTCTGGTCCGGTGGCATCGAGTTCCAGAGAACGGGGGCCACAATGGAGAACGATCTCCGTCTCGTGGCCTCCAGGTGGGCCTCTTTCAAGCCCGGGACGCAAAGGAGGTTCTTGTTTGCCGCCCGCGGTGTCCTTGAGTAGGCAGGCATCAGCAAGCGGTCCTTTAAGTATGTTGGGCCCCGGCCCCGTAGGGCTTTGAAAGCCAAGGTCAAGGTCTTATGTAAGGCTCTATACTCAACGGGCAGCCAGTGCAGGCGCTGCAGGGATGGTGTAATGTGGCATCTCATCGATGTTCCTGTGAGGAGCCTGGCGGCCGCGTTCTACACAATCTGGATCCTGCGGGTTAGTGACCGGGGCAGACCCACATATAAGGCGTTACAGTAATCCAGCCGTGATGTAACCGTGGCATGGATTACTGTAGCTAGCGCTTCCGTCGGGAGGTAGGGCACCAGTTGTCTCGCTTGGCGCAGGTGGAAGAAGGCCCTTTTGCTCGTGGAGGCAACCTGGGCCTCCATCGACAATTTGGAGTCCAGGATAACACCAAGGCTCTTTACTGAGGGGGACGGAATCAATGGTTCCCCTTCGAAGGGGGGCAGTTGTAAAGGTGGTTCTGGGCGGCCCGGCCATAAGATCTCCGTCTTTGAGGGATTTATTTTGAGTTTGTGGGCACGGAGCCATTTTGTTACTGCTTCCAGACCTCGAGTGAAGTTTTCGGGCACCGAAGTTGCGCCAGGCTCCAGCTTCAGCAGGAGCTGAGTGTCATCGGCATATTGGTCGCACCCTAGGCCGAAGCTCCGGGCTATACCAGCCAAAGGCCGGACATAGATGTTGAACAACGTTGGTGATAATATGGCGCCCTGGGGTACTCCGCACTCGAGGAAAGATTTCCTAGAAGTTTGGCCTAGCCATTCAACTCGCTGGCTACGTCCGCGCAGGAGAGCGGAATATAAATAAAGTAAATAAAATAAATAAAAATAACAAAAGGCAACGATTTGATGCCACACATACAAACAATAAAATAATGATTACATCATAAATACATTCAACATATTAAAAACCAATTAAATATAAATAGTTTAAAAGTACACATAATCCAAGTTCTGTAATCATAAGATTGTCCGAAGCCAATCCACAATCCATTTTCACAACACTGTCATCATTTTATTGTCTGCTTGCTGCCCAGTATCTAAGCGAATGCCTGATCCCATAGCCATGTCTTCAACTTTTTCCTAAAGGAAAGGAGGGAAGACGTTGATCTAATTTCGCTGGGGAGCGAGTTCCACAGGCCACCACCGAGAAGGCCCTGTCCCTCGTCCCCACCAAACGTATTTGCAACAAAGGTGGGATCAAGAGCAGGGCCTCTCCGGAGGATCATAAATTTCGAGGTGGGATATCAAGAGCAACACTCAAAACAGGAAAAATCCAGACAAGAAACAATCAGGGCCAGCTAATCACCTCCCAACAAAGGACTCCTAGTTTCCAACAGACCTCACAACCTCTGAGGATGCCTGCCATAGACAGGAGTAACTACTGCAAAAAAATATAGTTTAGAACCCACATCTAAATTATTTTTTTAAAAATGTTTTGTTTTGTTTTAGTTTAGTTCTACATACCTGTCCTCACTTACCTGCAGTTTTAAAAGGATACACTAGAGGGTGCCATTGCTTTCCTCATAATGTTTAGATCCCTAGTTAATTTACATGAACTCTAGTGACTTAGATTGAACAAAAACATTTAATTATGAACTGTATTAACTAGGTTTAAATATCTTGATCTGATTGTATTAACTCAGTTTAGTTATATTAACCTGATTGTACTGAGCAGGTTTTTGGCTTTGGTATATATATATATATATATATATATATATATATATATATATATTCTCTATTAATAAATAAAATGTAAT
>JARBWK010000668.1:0-26440 GCA_030556195.1 Anolis apletophallus
AGTCCTTTGATGTGAATGGAGACCTGAACTACGATTGAAGCTCTTCCCACACTCCAGGCAGATATAGGGTTTCTCTCCAGTGTGGGTCATTTGATGTTTATGTAGACTTCCCCTCTGAGCAAAGCTCTTCCCACACTCCAGGCAGTTATAGGGTTTTTCCCCAGTGTGGGTCCTTTGATGTGAATGTAGACTTCCACTCTGAGCGAAGCTCTTCCCACACTCCAGGCAGTTATAGGGTTTCTCCCCAGTGTGGGTCCTTTGATGTGAATGTAGACTTCCACTCTGAGCGAAGCTCTTCCCACACTCCAGGCATGTATAGGGTTTCTCCCCAGTGTGGGTCCTTTGATGTATTTTCAGATCTCCGTGGCACCTAAACCTCTTTTCGCATTCAGTACATTGATGTGCTTTCTCCTCCATGTCGGCAATGCCATGTACATTAAATTGTAAGACGGACTCCGGTCACTCGTCTTTCCCTCTTTGATGACTTGCAGCAATGGTTTCCAATCACAGAAAAAGAGATTCCACCCGAACATTAGGAAGCACTGTAAAAGCCGCTCAGCAGAGGAACTCTCTGCCGCAGAGTTTAGTGGAGGCTTTTAGGGGGACTCTTCATCTGAGGCTGGCCATCTTCCAGAGGTCCATTGACTGCTTCTCCCGCACGACAGGGGGTTGGGCTAGATGGGCCACGCACTCTCTTCTAAGAATTCAGCACGATCGGCGCCTTGAGGTGACTTCTATTTCCGAGAGGACCGGTTTCCTTATTGCGCTTTGGCTTCCAGATTCCTCAATACCCACCGGGTGCTGGTTTGTTTCCCATCATGCCGGGGCGGCTCCAGAAACCCACAAGTCCCTGGTCAAGAAGAAAGAAGCAGAGGGTTAAACGTGGAACCCCAAATCCAAAAAATAAATCATACGGGTGTAACAGTTAATATGCACCTGACACTCAATAAAGGCAACTAAGAACGGTAGCCGAACCCATTATAAGACGGGGCCATGTTATGCAACAAGTTCCAGCCTCTGGACAAGATTTAAGATATCTGGGCCAAAGCATAAGCCAGCCCTCCTGGTCTTCTTCCTCTCCGCACACCAAAGCGCATAGGTGGGAGTAACGAGGTCATGATGTGTATTGAGGATTTTACCTTTATTTTATGGTTAAATGTGTGGTTTGCATTATTACACTTGTATTGTGTTAGATGATTAAATGTTAGACAGGCCACAAGGGGTTAACAGGGAATACTACAGTGCACAGCCTGTGAGAAGTTTGAAATTCATGGCACGGTTCAGATCTGTGGGTGACGCCTCCACCCTTTGGAGCCACGGAGAAGGAAAACCCAACGAGGTCGTGGACCTCCTCAGCAGCCCCCACCCACACATCCCACTCTCCAAGGAAAAAGAAAATGATGAAAAACTGCCACGTCTAGATGTCCTCGATGTCCTCCGCAAGCCAGATCCACGACTGGGCCTCCTCACAGTTTACAGAAAACCTACACACACAGGCAGATGGAAAAACTCCAACCACCCCCAGGTGACAAAAGAAGCATCATCGAAGCCCTGACAGACTGTGCCAACCCCAGCCTCCTCCGAGGTGGACTCAACCACCTAAACAGGGCTCCACAGGCCAAAGGGTGTGTACTCCACGACAGGCGCCAGAAGAGCTGCGAGGCCAAGAAAGAGGCATGGGAGTCAAGGCAAGATCCACCCCGAGGAAAAGAGCTCTTCCCGGACATCAAGGGAACCCCTGGCCACAGCAGAGGGAGGCTGGGGAGGAAGCACAACGGACAAAGTATCTGCCGTCCCACTCAGAAAATCCCACAAAGGCTCCTACGTTCAGCAAAGGACATGAGGGATCCCCTAATCCAGTGGTCCCCTGGGCAACATCCTTGCAGATGGCCAATTCTCTCACACCAGGAGCGACTTGCAGTTTCTGAAGTCGCTCCTGACACGACCCAAGACAACCCGTGGGTCCCCAGGTTTGGCTACAACTCCCAGAAGCCCCAGCCAGTCTACCAGCTGTGAGGATTTCTGGGCGATGAAGGCCAAAACACCTGGGGACCCAGAGCTTGAGGACCGCTGCTCTGACCTCTGGAGGAGCCTCCCGGAGACCAGGCAGCTGTGGAGAAGTCTCCCTAGAGACCCCCACACGCAGCAGCAGCGTGGCCCAAGGACGAACCAAGGAACGTGAAAGGCACTGCGGACTCATTCCGCCAGAGGAGTCGGCCATAGCAGAGCGCACCATGAACCCACCTGGGTGGAGAATATTATTATTATTGGGGGACACGGAAATGCTGTATTTAAAGACACCAGAACCAGGACAGTGAATAAGGAACACCGGGCAGAAAGAGGGGAGCTCCAGACAGGAAGCCATCCAGCGCCAGTTAACCCCCCCCCCCCCAACAGAAGGTGGCTCCAGGCAGGAACAGCCAGGCTACCTCCATGCAGGCACCCTCGCTGGCTAACTTTACCAACTTCATGGCTACCCAAAGGATAATTGAAGCTTGTTAATGGCAACAGCCACGCTTGCTTTGATCAGGCGCGGCCCCTCCTCCCTCCGTCCCTGGGCATTATTATTATTATCCCACAGGGATGGAGGCGCTCCACTGGCTTTGTGGGCAGAGGGACTTGGGACCATCCTGCCCGGGGGCAGAGACACAGGCCACGCGTGGGCAGGGGACGCGGCTCCCGAAAGGCGGCCAGGCAGCCCAAATCACTCCCGGCAAGGCCAATTCACGGGAGACGCAGAATGGGTGAGAAGTCTTTGAAGAAATGAAGAAAGAGGAATGTCAGATCGTGTTATGGTCCCTGGTTTGTGGTAGTGTGCCCATCCTTCCTGAACTTTTATATATATAGGGAGAGGGGGGGGGGGGTATATAGGTATACAGATGCCTGTGTGCATGTAGATGGTTCCATGTGGGTCGCTGTTGTGATGCTCTGCTGTATATTGTTGCTGTTCTCAAACTGAAATGTTGTTGTTGTTGTTGTTTTTGCCCCTTGTTTGGGTGTCAACCGCCCCGAGCCTGATCCGAAGGGGCGGGAGAGGCCAGGGAACCAGGCACAGACGAACACACAGGCATGCCCACAGGAAGAGGCCTGCCTGAGAGGAGGCCTGGCGAGGGCCACGGGCCAGGACACAGGAGCAGGCTGGGAGGGGGCGGGAGGAGGGAGGGGGTCCTTGGGCCAGGGGCCTCTCAGGGCGCGTCGCTTGTGGGCCTGAAGAGGCAGCCTTTGCTCCCTGGAGTTCGTGGTGGCCTCGTGGCCTCTAGAGCCCTCCCTCCCTCCATGGGCGGGGCTGCGTGCCACGTGGCCAATGCTGCTGAGTGGCCCTTGGGAGGAGGCCTGGCCCAGCTCGGGGGCCCCGCCCCTCCCCGCCCAGAAGCAGGCTGCGGGGGGCGCTGGGAGTTGTAGTCCAAAGCCCCTGAGGGACGGGAGGGAAAGAGGGCCCAAGCTGGCCTAGGCCTGCCTGTCTGTCTGGCGGGGAATGTGTGGTGGAGCTGCTGGAGGGAGAGGGGGAGCCGCTCAGGCAGGCAGGCAGGCAGGCAGGCAGGCAGGCAGTCCGTGCCTGAAAGGGCCGGCCAGGAGAAGCCCGCCCGCCCGCCCGCCGGCCGGAGGGAGCGCCCGGGCCGCGCCAGGAAGCAGCTCCTCAGCCGCCCAAAGGGGAGTCCAAGGAGGGAGGGAGGAGGAAGCCCACCCTCGGCTCCAACCGCCTCTCCCCGCCCTGCTGGCTCTGCTGAGACCCGCCCTCGTTGCCTGCCTGCGCCGCCTCCCATTGGCCGAGCCCGCGGCGCTCCCCTGACTGTGCGGAGGCACCGCATTGGCCGGCTGGCTGCCACTCTCCGGGTTTGACTGAGGGGTCGCAAGGAGGGGGCGGGCGGGCGCGCGCGCGCGCCGTTGTGCCTTCGAGGGAGGGTTCCGGAGTGCGTCGCTTGTGTACCCGAGGAAGCAGCAGCCTCTGCTCCCGGGAGTGGGTGGTGGCTTCCTCGCGGCCTCTGGAGGCAGGCCGGCCTCCCTCCCTCCCTCCCTCCGTGGGCGGGGCTGCGGCTCACGTGACGGCTGCCGAGAGGCCGCGGAGAACAGGCCTGGCCCAGCTGGAAGGCCCCTCCCTCCCCCCTCCCCCCCGCGGCCCACCCTCAGAGCCGGAGGAGGCTGCCGCGGGGCATGCTGGGAGTTGTAGTCCAAAGCGCCTGAGGGAGGCCCAAGCTGGCCCAGGGCGGGCGGGCTGGCGGGGAATGTGTTGGGGAGCTGCTGGAGGGAGAGGAGGAGGAGGAGGAGCCGCCGCCTGAAAGGGCCGGCCAGGAGAAGCCCGCCTGCCCGCCGGCCGGAGGGAGGGAGGCAGGGAGGGCCCGGGCCGCGCCAGGAAGCAGGTCCGCAGCCGCCCAAAGGGGAGCCCACGCCCCCCGCGGAGGGAGGGAGAGAGAGAGGCCTCGCCAGACACACTTCGCTCTCTCTCTCTCGCTCCCTGGGCTTCAAGCGCCTCCTCCTCGCACCCAGCTGGCTCTGCTGCTGAGGCCGGCCTGCGGAGAAGCCCCGCCCGCCCGCTCTCCCTCCCATTGGCCGGGCCCGTGACGCCCCTCTGGCCGGAGGGAGGCCCCCCATTGGCCGGCCATCTGGCCGCCCTCCTGTTTGATTGACGCGTGGCAAGGAGGGGGCCAGGAGGAAGGCAGGCCGCCTCTCCTGCTCTCTCGGAGGCGGAGGGAGTGACGTCACCGCAGCCCCCCCACTCTGCTTCCCCTTCACCAATCACGTGCCGAGCCCCGCCCTCCCTGCCTCCCTCCCAACCCCCAATAGCAGCGGGAGGGGCTGCGGGCCACGCGGCCGCTGAGTGGCCGTTTGGATCAGGCGTGGGCTGGGAAGGTGTTTCGGACGTGGGCTCCCTCGACGGCGGCTTAGAGCCGGGCGGAGGCAACGCAAGGGAAACTCCCGCTGGGAAATCTATCACGAGAACGAGACGCGGCACGAACTTTCCCGCGTGACGCCTTCGTTCTGCGCGACGTCGACACAAGAGGGGCTCCTGCCTGGGTACCTCTCGCTCCAGCCAGCCAGCCACAGCAGCCCTCTTTCTGTGAGCCTCCCCCTGACCCTCTCCTCCTCCTCTCCCCGGCCTTCCTGCCTGCCTCTCCCCCCCCTCTTGGCTGGAGGACAAGGCTTTCAGCAGAAGAGGCTCCAGACTTGGGGTCACCGAGGGCCAGGCCGTGTCCGGTAGAGATGCCCGTCACGGAGCGCCCTCGTCCCCACGCACACACGCCTCTCCTTCATCACAGGCGAGTGGCAAGGCAGCCACGCCACTCCACACACACCCTCAGTCGACACAGGGGAGGGGGAGAGGCTCGGCTCCACAAGATGCTCACGCCACGCCAGGCTCAAGCGCAACAGGTGGGGAGGCCACCGGGGTGGGGAGGACCCCTGACCATGCCCCACCAAACGGGCGCCTTCTCCCTCCCCCCCAGCCAGGTGGACGGGTGGGTGGCTGATCTGTGCCAGCGCGGCTTGCCAGGCCTCACCTTCCTGGCGGGCAGAGCCTTGCAGCCCTTGGGCTTCCTGGGCTCCGCTTGGTGCGGCAGACCCTTCTCCCTTGTGCCGTGGCCTCGGGGGGCCTTCCCGCCCCACCGTCAGGTTGTGCCCTAGAGCAGGTGGTGTTGCCTCTCTGCCCGGCCTCAACTGACCATCGATAGAGCCCTCCTCTGCCCCCCGGAGGAGGACACAGGGATTGCAGTTTCAGAGGACCCCAAATGGGCGGGAAACTCTTCAGAGGGGAGGGGGCAGTTGGGGGGGGAGTTAGGAACCGGTTTGGGCGGGAAAGCGTTTGTGTTTGGGCAGGAAACTCAGTCCAGTTCCCTCTTCTCCTTCTTGCTTGAGAAGGAAGCACAACCAGCCGCTGGTCCCAGCACCGTCTGTGTGAGCGTGGCTCTTGTTCCAGAACATACCAGCTGACAGCCACTCTTGGCCAAGGAGAGGCTCCTCGCCAGGCCTTGCCTTCCCTGTGTTTCCCTTCCCTTCCATGCCGCCCTTGTCCTCTCTGGGGCCGCCCTGGTTCCACGGCACGCTTGCCCCTCTCTCCAGGGCTGCTGGAAGGTCAGCCCACTCCCCTCCCAAGTGGGCCAAACAGACGGGAAGGCACGCTGCGGCCAGGGCAGGAAGAAGGAGGGCCGGGTGAGGGAGGAGGAGACGGGCCCGCCTCAAAAAGCGCCTCCTGCCCACTCCGAGCAAGGCCAAGGGCTGCGAGCCTCCTTTCCCGCTGCTGCCCAGGCAAGGGGAAGGCGGGGCTTGCGAGCTCCCCCTCCTTGGCCCAGCGGGAGTGTGCCTTGCCCGCTCTCTCCAGCCTTGCCAGGGTGGTGCCGGCTTTCAGGCAGGTGTGCGCCTCCCATGGCAGCCGCTCGCCCAGTGCCGGCTATTTCCTTCCTCGGCTGGGCTCTTTGGATGCGGGTCAACCACAACTCCTATTATTATTCTTCTTTGTGCATTTCCTCATGGCAGGAGGAGGTTGGACTGGCTGACCCTTGGAAGCCTCTTCCCATTTTAGGATTCCATTATTATTATTATTATTATTAAGCAGGGGCAGACTGTCCATCGGTCAGGAGTGCTTTGATTGTGCATTTCCTCATGGCAGGAGGCTAGACTGCCTGACCCTTGGAAGCCTCCTTCTACTTTAGGATTCTGTTGTTGTTGTGAAGCCGAGGCTGGGTAGTCATTTGTTTGGGAGGGTTTAATGGTGTTCCTCTATGGCAGAAGGGGTTGGACTGGGTGGCCTTTAGGGGTCCCTCCCAACTCTAGGATTTTATTATTTTTGTTTTTCAGATGTCTCAAGTTGAAGAAGCTGCCATCAGTACCATAGCGCATATAAATGCTGCCTTCTCCTTCGAGGTCTGCCGTAGCCCTTTGGAGCATCATGCTGAAGAGGATCGTAAAAAGGGAGCCCATGACGAACAGGGGAAGCCTGGCCTCGCAGCTGGGGGGTCCCACCCATCTCAGGCATCCCAAAGCGGGGAGGGAGTTATTATTATTGGTGTTTATGTACGCACGCTGCCAGCAATTAACCGACTTCCACAGGCTCCCTCCTTCAATGCCCTGGATGTATGTGAGGCACACGGAGGCGCTGTGTTATTCAAACAGGAAAAGAGGTTTATTTACTAAAGAGGCCCCATCAGCTTGACGGTTGCAGTTTACGGGTTCAGTGCTTAATGGTTTCAGAAGGACCTCACAGTTGGAGCACGTCAGCCAGGTTGCACACGCTTCGCCTTCACACAGGAACCTTTGAATCAACGGTCTTAAAAGTTCACAATCCACAAGCAGCCCTCTCACCCTTGGGCAGCCTTTCTCAATCTGGGGGTTGGGACCCCTCGGGTGTCAGAGGAGTTGCCAAAAACCACCAGAAAACACAGTATTGTCTGTTGGTCACGGGGGTTCTGTGTGGGAATTTTGGACCAAGTCTATCATTGGGGGAATTCAGAATGTTCTTTGATTGTGGGTGAACTATACATCCCAGGTGACATTAAAAACAACAATTCAAAAAAGGCAGAAATTGTACAGGATGCTCGAACTACACAGCAAACCAACTAATACATAAAATGCAATACTAAATTAAAAAACAAAAACGCCAATGAAACAGAGACCGACAAAGACACACAAAGCGAAATAGTAAACAAACAAACAATGAGTCACGGGCACATTTCCACAAGCCTCGTTCTCTCCGTTAGTTTTTATCCCTTATTACACCACTCCCTTTAGATAATGCGATATAATCACACTTCTACTTGTGATAAAGCTCTTCCAATTCATAAACCTTACAGCTGGCCTTTGCCCACATTGTTGTCAGTTTGCGAATTTGCAGATCTGCAAAAGCCATTCCTTTCCCGTTGGAATAAGAGGCCCCTTCCGTCCCTGCGCAGAGTCAACTCGCCCTGCGGAGTATCATCACAGTCACTGCCCACCGTGGTTCTTTTCTTCTTAATCGTCCAGCATTCTCAACCAATACAACTAGGCTTTCATTTCACCTCAATGGCTTCCATGACGGAAGGCGTCTGAGTTCAAAATTTCTACAATTCACCACAACTGATAAAATATCACAACTTTGTGCTTGCATTTCTGACATCTGAGAGTTGCTTTTGTACGTGTTGGAAAGACTTTCTGATGCCAATTATCCCCATTCCCTCCAGTGTGGATTCTGTGATGTCTATGTAGATATGAACTCTGTGAGAAGCTCTGTCCACGCTCGAGACCAGAGGTTCTCAACCTGAGGTTCCCCAGGTGTTTTGGCCTACCACTCCCAGGAATCCCGGCCAGTTGACCAGCTGAAAGGACTTCTGGGAGTAGAAGGCCAGAACATCTGGGGACCCACAGGCGGAGAACCACTGCTCCAGGCACACTTGTAGGGTTTCTCCCCAGCGTGAGTCCTTTGAGACCTTTATGGGGACAGAGGTGAAGCCACTTTGGCCAAAGGACTGGATGCAAGCTAGGATGCTTCTTAAGGAAAGCCGAGGTGTTCATAAGCACCTCCCATCTGCTCCAGCAAAGAAAAAGGTGGTTCTGGCACCCAAACCCAAAGCAAATGACACTAGTCCAAAGAAGGAACAAAATACCTGTGCTCCTTGTACTTCTGCTTGTGTTCCTGCTTCAAGTGCAAGCACTCCTATCACAGCTCTGGCCAGTTCAATCTGTTTAGATGACTCACCGGACGAAGATCTCTCCTTCAGCCCACCTACTTTGGATGTTATTTCTGATGCTCTGGCTGTTTTTAATAATGGAGCCAAGAGTTCTCCTGTTAGGTCTTCTGTAGAGACCCCAGCTTCAAGGCCCCGGTATGGGCTGCGGGTAGAGAAGTTAGCGACTATAGTGAGCAGGTTGCCTCTGCCATCCTCAAAAAGGGTAGGGACTGCTCAGACATCACATTACGTTACCCCCTTTGTTTTAATAAGAAGGGTGTTCTGGGAGTCGGTGGGAGTTTGGCCAAGGCCAATCTTAAGTTGTGTACGAAGAACCCCGTCATTATACCCCCCCCTATAGCCACCCTGTTTTGTTGCTCATGCGTCATCACCATGACAAGATCGACATTGTGTTACTCAAGGACAAAGACTTGCCCCGCCATGCCTGGCCTATGGGCATCATATTCAAGCCCTTTCCTTGCCTTGATGGCAAGCTTAGGAAAGTTCAGTTAAAAACCTGTACTAAAGGCAAGATGTCTGTCCTGGACAGGCCAATCAATGATATTGTTTTGCTTGTCAACAGTGTATAAGTTTTTCCAGGGTTCATTGCAGCTCAGACGCCCCCTGGTGGCTGATGTTTGCAAGGTTTTTTGCAGCCTATTTGATAAGACTTTGCAGTTATTGGCTGCAAAAGAATCCCTTTGAGTTGAAAACCCCGCCTTTTTTCCTAGGCACCACCCTCCATTTTGAGATCCCTGTTCAGTTCTTTTCAGACAGGGAAAGGGCTCAGATGTGCATTGGCCAGCCAGGTTGGCTGCATAAGGGTCACCGTAAGTACTGCTTGACCAATTGCTTGACCGCTGGACTTAGACAGGCTAATGGTACTTTGCAGGGATTAGCTCTGCATGCTGTATAGGATAGCTATCTGATTGCCAGCCCAGCTTCAGGTCACCTTTGAACTGGTCCTAGGTTTAGATAGGGAAGGAGTAGTTCCTTCAATTAAACAGCCTAGGATCAGGGTGGGGAATATCCTCGGGTTTCCCTGCAAATCAGAGGGAAGCAGAGGGAGTCTTTTAGTCTCAGCAACCCAAGACATTTTCAAGTTTGTTTTGCAACCATCAAGCTCTGTGCCAAGTCATTCAAAGACTTTGTTTCTGAATAAACCATTTGTTCAACCTTAACCTGGAGTGATTTTTGGGCTGCCGAACCCCCCAGCTTCTTCAGCAAGCGCTCTGCAGTCCACCAGGCAGAAAGGGCAGCACATCTGCAGTGTTAGTTTTAAAGACACCTGGCGTGAGTCCTTTGATGTCTAGATACAGTTCCACTCCAAGTGAAGCTCTGTCCACACTCCAGACAGGTTTATGGTTTCTCCCTAGTGTGAGTCCTTTGATGTCTTTTTAGATCTGAATTGCGAGTGAAGCTCTTCCCACACTCCAGGCATGTATAGGGTTTCTCCCCAGTGTGAATTCTTTGATGTTTACATAGGTCTCCACTGCCAGCAAAGCCCTGTCCACACTCCAGGCATTGATAGGGTTTCTCCCCAGTGCAACTTCTTTGAAATGAATGCCAATGTCCACTCCCATTGAAACTTTTTCCACACTCCAGGCATGTATAGGGTTTCTCCCCAGCGTGAGTCCTTTGATGTCTTTTTAGATCTGAACTGCGCGTGAAGCTATGTCCACACTCCAGGCATTTATAGGGTTTCTCCCCAGTGTGAATTCTTTGATGTTTACGTAGGTCTGCACTCTCAGTGAAGCTCTGTCCACACTCCAGGCACTTATAGGGTTTTTCCCCAGTGTGAATTCTTTGATGTGAACGTAGACTTCCACTTTGAGTGAAGCTCTGTCCACAGTCCAGGCATTTATAGGGTTTCTCCCCAGTGTGAGTCCTTTGATGTCTTTTTAGATCTGAACTGCGAGTGAAGCTGTGTCCACACTCCAGGCATGTATAGGGTTTCTCCCCAGTGTGAATTATTTGATGTTTACGTAGGTCTGCACTGCAAGCAAAGCCCTGTCCACACTTCAGGCATTTATAGGGTTTCTCCCCAGTGTGAGTCCTTTCATGTAAACGTAGGCCTCCACTTTGAGTGAAGCTCTGTCCACACTCCAGACATTTATAGGGCTTCTCCCCAGTGTGAGTCCTTTGATGTCTTGTTAGATGGGAACTATGAGTGAAGCTCTGTCCACACTCCAGACATTTATAGGGCTTCTCCCCGGTGTGAGTTCTTTGATGTCTTGTTAGATGGGAACTATCAGCGAAGCTCTTCCCACACTCCGGGCAGTTATAGGGTTTTTCCCCGGTGTGAGTTCTTTGATGTGAACGAAGTTTTCCTCTCTCAGTAAAGCTCTGTCCACACTCCAGGCATTCATAGGGTTTCTCCCCAGTGTGAATTCTTTGATGTGAACGTAGGCTTCCACTTTCAGTGAAGCTCTTCCCACACTCCAGGCAGTTATAGGGTTTCTCTCCAGTGTGAGTCCTTTGATGGTTACGTAGAGTTGAACTGTGAGCAAAGCTCTTCAAACATTCCAGGCAGTTATAGGGTTTCTCCCCAGTGTGACTTCTTTGATGTGAACGAAGTTTTCCTCCCTCAGTGAAGGTCTGTCCACACTCCAGGCATTCATAGGGTTTCTCCCCAGTGTGAATTCTTTGATGTGAACGTAGACTTCCACTTTCAGTGAAGCTCTTCCCACACTCCTGGCATGTATATGGTTTCTCCCCAGCGTGAGTCCTTTGATGGGAATGTAGGTGTGAACTCTGACTGAAGCTCTGTCCACACTCCAGGCATTTATAGGGTTTCTCCCCAGTGTGAGTCCTTTGATGTGAACGTAGACTTCCACTTTGAGTGAAGCTCTGTCCACACTCCAGGCAGTTATAGGGTTTCTCCCCAGTGTGAGTCCTTTGATGTGTTGTTAGATTGGAACTATGAGAGAAGCTCTGTCCACACTCCCAGCATTTATAGGGTTTCTCCCCAGCGTGAGTCCTTTGATGTCTTTTTAGATCTGAACTGCGAGTGAAGCTGTGTCCACACTCCAGGCATGTATAGGGTTTCTCCCCAGTGTGAATTCTTTGATGTTTACGTAGGTCTCCACTGCAAGCAAAGCCCTGTCCACACTCCAGGCATTTATAGGGTTTCTCCCCAGTGTGAATTCTTTGATGTGAACGTAGACTTTCACTCCGAGTGAAGCTCTGTCCACACTCCAGGCATTTATAGGGTTTCTCCCCAGTGTGAATTCTCTGATGTGAACGTAGACTTCCACTTTGAGTGAAGCTCTGTCCACACTCCAGGCATTTATAGGGTTTCTCCCCAGTGTGAGTCCTTTGATGTCTTTTTAGATGGGAACTATGAGCAAAGCTCTTCCCACATTCCAGGGAGTTATAGGGTTCCTCCCCAGTGTGAATTCTTTGATGTAAACGTAGACTTCCACTCTGAGTGAAGCTCTGTCCACACTCCAGGCATGTATAGGGTTTCTCCCCAGTGTGAGTCCTTTGATGTATCTTCAGCTTTCCGTGCTGATTAAAGCTTTCACATTTCATACACTTATATGCTTTCTTCTCCATGTTGTCAGTGTCATACACATTTAATTGTAATATGGACCCCTAAGACTTGTCTTCTTCTTTCCGATTACTCACAGCAATGGGTTCAAATTACAGGAAAGGAGATTCCATCTCAACATTAGGAAGAACTTCCTGACTGTAAAGCTGTTTAGCACTGGAACTCTCTGCCTCAAAGTGTAGCGGAGGCTCCTTTGGAGGCTTTTCAACAGAGGCTGGGTGGGGCCCTGCTGAAGAAAGGAGAAGCAAAAGGTTAAACATGAAGCCCCAAACCCCCTTTACCTCTTTTGCCTTCATGGATCATGTTGAAAATGGAAATACCAAGACACAGCGGCAGCAAGGGACCGCCTCACCCCCTACAAACCCAAGCCTATAGGAACCACTGTTTGTAGGTTAGGCTGGAAAGATAACGTAGAAGATAGATAGGAAGCCTATTGGGGCAGAATATCTATAATATTGAGTCAGTGTTTGAAGAGATACAGTCAGACATTGTGTTTAGCAACTTAGTAACCGTAAGACCTGTGCCTCTAAGGAGATATTGTAACCACCTAAGCTCTGTGTACTTTGAAACCTTCACGCTTTGAAACATTGTAATTGAATAAACAGCTTAAGTTCTTGATTCATAAATCTATCTGTGAACTCTTTTTGGTGCAAGCTTTAGAAACATCGGGTGGTCACATAACTTGGTGGCAGTGATTGGTAAGTGAGTAATTGGTCAAGAATTACTCACTGGTGGAAAAGGTTATAAAGTATGGAGGCTTCCCATAAATAGGTGGGATAGCCGACCCTGCCACAGTTCTTCACAGTCAAATTGAAGAAAAAGATCTTCACATAAACTGGTGGCAAAAGATTCCTCACATCAATTGGTGGCAACAACCCTGTCACACTTTTGAGTTCAAATCATTACACAAATTGACGCTAGCTGTAAGCGGCATTGTTACAGTCTTCTTCCGCACACCAAAGGGCATGGGTGGGTTTTCGGCAGTTCTCTAAGCGCGAGGAGAGAGGGAGCAGCCTTGAATTCTCTTGGGAGGCGTTTGTTCTGTTCCTGAACAATAAAGGCGCGCAGTGGTTTCAATGAGCGGACAGGATTCACATTTACAGAGAATGTTTTGATTTCAGGCGCACTTTTTGTGTTATTCCTCTAGGCACTTTGTGGTGGAGACGGGGGCGGGGCACGAGGACACATTTATTTATTTATGTATTTCCCTCATTTCTATCTTCCTCAACCCCCGCCGGGGGACTCAAGGCGGCTTACACTGAGCCCCATTCAGAGGCTCTCTCAACAGTTACAATACAATCACGGCATAGACAATTCATAAAACAACATATCAAAACCATACCCAAGTCCACAATTAAACCAACAACCAGCCTCGTCAGTCTTAACGTCAATCGAGTTCGTCCTTATTATTAGGCGCGGCTATTGACCAAACACCTGCTCCCAGAGCCATGCCTTTACTTTCTTTTGGAAAGCTAGGAGAGAAGAGATTGGTCTTATCTCAGTTGGGAGTGTGTTCCATAGGTGGGGAGCCACCACTGAGAAGGCCCTGTCTCTCGTCCCCACCAGCCGCATTTGAGCTGAAAGCAGGCCCTCCCCGAATGATCTTAAATTTCCAGGTGGGACGTAGGGGTGGATGCGTTTGGACAAGTAAGCTGGGCCAGAACCGTATAGAGCTTTATAGGTCAACACCAGCACTTTGAGTTGGGCTTGGACATGGACTAGCAGCCAGTGGAGCTGACACAACAGGGGGGTGGTATGCTCCCTGTGTGTCGCTCTAGTTAGTAGCCTGGCCGCCGCCCATTGGACTAGTTGAAGTTTCCGAACCGTCTTCAAAGGTAGCCCCACGTAGAGCACGTTGCAGTAATCTATTTGGGATGTAACAAGAATGTGGAGTACTGTGGCCAAGTCAGACTTCCCAAGGTACGGGCACAGCTGGCGCACGAGTCTTAACTGTGCAAAAGCCTCCCAGGCACCGCCGAGACCTGGGTTTCCAGGCTCAGCTATGAGTCCAGGACCGCTCCCAGGCTGCAAACCTGTGTCTTCGAGCGCAGTGTGACCCCATCCAACACAGGCTGTAACCCTATGCCCTGTTCGGCCTTTAAACTGACCAGGAGGACCTCTGTCTTGTCCGGATTCAGTTTCAATTTGCTAGCCCTCATTCAGTCCAACACAGCAGGCAAGCACAGGTTCAAGGTCTGGACAGCCTCCTTAGTGACAGGTGGGAAGGAGTGACAGATTTGGACGTCATCTGCGTAGATAACACCTCACTCCGGATTATCTCTCCCAGCGGCTTCATCTAGATGTTAAACAACATCGGGGACAGAACTGAACCCTGAGGGACTCCACAAGACAACGGTTGTGGAGACGAACAGTTGTCACCCAACAACAGCTTCTGGGTACGACCCGTCAGGAAGGACCGGAGCCACTGCAAAGGAGGACCCCCAAGGCCCATTCCTGCAAGGCGTCCAAGAAGAATACCGTGGTCAACGGTATCAAAGGCCGCTGAGAGGTCCAGCAGAAGCAACAGGGACACACTCCCCCTGTCGAGCTCCCGGCGTAGATCATCTACCAAGGCGACCAAGGCTGTTTCAGTCCCATGTCCCGGCCTAAAGCCAGACTGCGCCGGATCAAGATAATCAGTGTCTACCAGGAACCCCTGGAGTTGCGAGGCCACCACACGTTCCAGGACTTTGCCCAAATAGGGGGGATTGGAAGCTGGCTGATAGTTGACTAACTGAGTGGGGTCCAGTGATGGCTTCTTCAACAGTGGTTTTATCACAGCCTGTTTTAGCTGGCTGGAGTCTTGCCCTCCTGTAAGGAGGCCTTGACCACCACCTTCGCCCACTCTGCCAAACCCCCTCTGGCTTCCTTTATCAGCCAGGATGGGCGAGGGTCGAGGATGCATGTGGTGGGCCTCGTCTCTCCAAGGATCTTGTCCACATCCTCCAGCTGAACCAATTGAAATGAATCCATTAAAACCGGACAAGCAGAGGCTCGTGTTACATCCTCAGAGACTGCCGTTAACGTGGCGCCGAAGTCGGAAGGCATCCGTGCAACTTTGTCCACGAAGAACCGAGCAAAGGCTTCACAGCGATCTGCCGAGTGGTCAGGGATCTCGCCCTGAGGCGGATTTAATATCCCCTGACAACTTGAAACAGCTCAGCCGGACGGTTCTTAGCGGACACAATATTGGCCGCAAGAGATGAAATTTTTTTGCAGCCGCGTCATAGCTCCTTAGAAAGGAAACCAGGCGTTCTTGGGCTGACCCGCTCCGCTTCTGCCGCCACACGCGCTCTAGCCTCCTCTTATTTCGCTTCATCGCTGCCAGCTCCTCAGTAACCAAGGGGCTGGTTTAGCTCAGTTACTCGAGAGGGGGCGTTCTGGAGCGATCGTGTCTATGGCCCTGGCCATCTCCCTGACCCAGAGAGAGACCAGGGCCTCGACAGGGACACTTACCGAGGAGGCGGGGAAATCCCCAAGAGCCACCAAGAAGCCATCAGTCTCCTGGGGCTGACCATTCTAATGGGTCCAGCACCCCTGCGGAGGTAGGGAGGCACAATAAGTCTAATCCTGATCAGGTGGTGGTCGGTCCATGGCAACGGGGAGATGGCCTTCTCTGAAAGGACCACCTGCCGAGCCCTGCCCACCCCCCACCCACCCCACCAACACTGCACCGGGCTTCCTGACACCAA
This sequence comes from Anolis apletophallus, assembly GCA_030556195.1. NCBI lineage: Eukaryota > Metazoa > Chordata > Lepidosauria > Squamata > Anolidae > Anolis > Anolis apletophallus. Next base: position 15,879 of record JARBWK010000668.1, read on the forward strand.
CCCCGCTTCTGCCATTGCAGGAAAAGCACTCTTCAAGCTTTCCTGGCAGATGGCCAGCCAGCTTCATAGGTGTTATGACCTGCCTACCTGCCTGAATGGGCCCCTGTTGGGAGGCGGGGCCCCTGTGGACTGAGAGGCAGGCGATTTTATGTATTGTTTACGGAGATTTATTTACAACCTTGGTATGCCGTCTTTCTCCCAATAATGTTATTCCTTTTCCAATCCTGGCCAACTACTAAGAAATAACGATATTTATTTAAAACTTGTATACCCCGACCTTCTCACCTCCGGAGAGGGACTCGGACCGGCCTCACAGCAAGAATTCAATGCAATTGGTACAGTTGAAACACCATATAACAATACAAAGTTAAAACACATATAGATAAAATACATTAAAGCCCAATTGCCAAATAAAATCAAATTCAGCTCAGTCCATAGGTGCGGCCATTAACTTACACTAACCGATGACCAAAAAGGGGCAGCTTCAGTCTTATCAGCTTATCACGGCTTAATTATAGGCAAATAATAGGCTGTTATAAGAAAGACCAAGACACTGATGTCATTGGGCCAGACCCAAATGTGGCCAAAGGAGCAGAAGGCAGGCGGCAGAACTCCTTCCAGCAGAGAAAGGCCTTCTCTCCCCCAAAGACACCCTCCAAACCGCCTGCCTTCCCACCCGGCTCATTCAAAACCAAGTGGAGGGTTGTTGGGACGCTCACGAAATGAGTCCATGCTGAACTAATCCCACGCAGGCCCTTCATTTCCTGGCCTGGGCCACAGGCTGAGGCGCAAAGACAGGGACCGCTCATCGACAGAGCCCGGATCCCGGAGCATGGAGGCACCAAAGGCTCCTCCAGGCCTGGGCTGAGTGGCAGGGCTTTCTAGTCCATTTCTACTCCTAGGGCTATTAACCAAATCAGCCCTGCGCCTGCCTTCTTCTTCCACTCAAGTGTCGCCGGTGCCTGGGAGGGCCTTCGCGTAATTAACTCCTGTGCACCAGCTGCGACCGGACCTCGGAAAGCCTGACTTGGTGACATCCAGAATGGATTGCTGCAATGCACTCTACGTGGGGCTGCCTTTGAAGACGGCACGGAAACTGCAGTTACTAACTGGAGCTGCTTATAGGGAGCACGCCACGCGCCTACTAAAGCAGCAGCTCCACTGGCTGCCGATAAGTGTCCGGTCCCCATTCAAAGTGCAGGTGATCAGCTACGAACCCCTGAACGGTTTGGGCCCCGCCTATCTCTGTGACTGCACCTCCGGGGAGGCCCTCCTCCCGCTTCCACCACCGCCACGGCTAGTGGGAATGAAGGAGGCTCGGCGGTGCCCCTCCCCACTCTGGAACTCCCTCCCCAGGGAGATGAGGCCAGCCGGACACTGTCCTTCTTTCACAGGGACCTGTTTATCTATCTATTTCAGACATTTATATCCTGCCCTTCTCTCTCACCCGGCCCGGGGGGGGGGGGAGATCATAGAATTGGAAGAGGCCTGGAGGGCCACCCAGTCCAACCCCATTCTGCCAAGAAGCAGGAAAGTCGTGTTCAAAGCACCCCCGACAGATGGCCATCCAGCCTCTGTTTAGAAGCCTCCATACAAGGAACCTCCACCACACTCAGGGCGACTCAGGGCGGGTTACAACCGGCAACCATTAGATGCCAAACAGACAAGAATAGTAACATTGCAATTAAAGCATTAGTTAAAAGCATCAAATTATAAACATCCATTGGCAGTCACAGAAGTCATTGGCGTTATGACTGCTGTGCCTGCGGCTTGAATGCTTGGTCCCACAACCACGATTTCAGTTTTTTCCCAAAGGAGGGGGGAGAAGGGGCCGGCCTGGCTTCATTTCTGCCCCCTTTGTGGAGATAAAGCGGGGCATACATAGGGTAATAATAATAGTAACAGGCGCTTGCACACCAGCACAAGGCAGCACTTTAGATGGGATTTCAATGGAAAGTGGATTAAAAACAGGGCCAATGCTTTTATGGGCAGAGCATTGTTTTAATCTGGAATGAATGCGCATGATGTTTAGGTAATTCTATTTTAGTGTATTTCAAATGTTGAAGGGTTCTGGGGTCCTATATTGTTACTGTGTGGGCGTCGAATTGCGCCTTACTGTAAGCCGCTCTGAGTCCCCCCTCCCTCCCTCCCTCCCTCGGGGGTTGAGAAGAGCCGGGTAACATCCTGAAATAAACAAATAAACAACAACAACCAGAACTAGAACTGGACAGGGAGACATGGTGGCCAATGTGTTTGTGGGGGGTGCAAGGATTCCACTCGGGGCACCAGACGGCTCCGTCAAGGATGTCATTACCATGACCAAGAAACTTGAAAGCTCTCTGGGTTGGCCATGGACATTGAAAAATGAGAAGTTGTACTTGGAAAGAATTAAAGGATTACAATCCGTCTTGGAGGTAAAACTGGGCGAGAAGTTGAAGTATTCTTGGGGGGTGCATCCTCCAAAACCTAAACAACTAAACTCTAGGTGGAGCACTTGGAGAAAAGAGCCCTGGAAAGAGCACCAAAGAGACCCCTGCACGGTCCAGATCTGTGGACGACCCCTCCACCCTCTGGAGCCACGGAGAAGGAAAACCCAAGGAGGTCCTGGACCTCCTCAACAGCCCCCACCCACACATCCCACTCACCACGGAAACAGAGAACGAAGGAACACCAGCACGTCCAGATTCCTCGACGTCCTCCGCAAGCCAGATCCACAACTGGGCCTCCTCGCAGTTAACAGGAAGCCTACACACACCGGGAGATGGAGACCTCCGTGAAAACTCCAACCACCCCGCAGGTGACGAAAGAAGCCTCATGACAGCCCCGGCAGAGTGTGCAAGCCCCAGCTCCTCCTCCGAGGTGGACTCAACCACCTACCCGGGGCTCTGGAGGCCGAAGGGTGTGCACTCCAGGGCAGGCGCCAGAAGAGCCGCGAGGCCCAGGAGGAGGAGGCAGGGGAGGCAAGGCAAGGCCCACCCGGAGGGAAAGCGCTCTCCTTCTTCTTCCTCCTCCCAGGCATCGAGGGAGGGAAGCACCACAGGCAACACTACCTGCCCTCCCACTCAGGACATCCCAGAAAGGCTGCTCCTTTCAGCAAAGGGCAGGAGGGCTCCGCAGTCTGGTTGCGGTTTGTCAGACTGTGCGAAAGCTGAGTAGTCTTCCCAGTTTCAGGCCTCTGTCAAGACACCCACAGAGTCAGAGTAAATGGAATCTAAGACTTTACTCTTAAGTAAGCAGCTTTAACAAAACCAGCCTTGAAAATTAAACGTAGTCCATGGCAGATATGTTACTACAGAAGAACATAAGAAGAGCCATGCTGAATCGGGCCTCAGCCCATCTGGTCCAGCATTCTGTGTCACACAGTGGCCCACCAGTTGTACACGGGGGATCTCTAGCAGAAAGGAGGGCAAAACCCTCACCTGCTCCCGACCCCCACAACCAGTACCCGGGAAATCCTGCCTGCCTCCATCAACACAGAGGTGGCACTTGGATGTCCATTTCAGTAGCTACCGATACACTTGGTATCCATGAATCTGTCTAATCCTGCCTTGAAGCTGTCCAGGCTGACAGCTGTCACAACCTCTTCTGGGAGTGAGTTCCATAACCCAATGACCCTTTCTCTGGGTGAAGAAATATTTCCCTTTATTAGTCCCAACTTTCCTACCTTGGAGCTTCAGGGAGTGCCCTCTAGTCCTAGTGTTGGGTGACAGAGAAAATATTTTTTCTCTATTCACCTTTTCTATCCCATGCATGATTTTATACACTTCGATTTGTAGAGAGGCAATATAACATCTGCCGACCTATTTTCGATTCCCTTCCTGATCATGCCAAGCATAGAATTTGCTTTTTTCGCTGCTGCTGCGCACTGGGTTGCCATCTTCATTGAGCTGTCCACCAAGACCCCAAGATCCCTTTCCTGGTTTGTCTCGGAAAACTTTGACCCCATCAATTGGTAGGTGTAGTTGGGGTTCTTTGCCCCGATGTGCATGACTTTACACTTGTTTAGGTTGAAATGCATTTGCCACTTTGTTGCCCATTCACTCCATTTCGAGAGATCTTTCTGGAGCTCTTTACAGTCAGTTTCATTTGTAACTACCCTGAACAGTTTAGTGTCGTCTGCAAACTTTGCTGCCTCAGAATTTACTTCTACTCACAGTCCAATGCCTTATCACCATGCGCTGCCTGCCTCTTCGGTGGTGCAAGGAGTCCTGTGTGAAATGGCCCGGGACAAGCCCTGCGGGAGAGGCCCGGCAGCCTTCACGGCCTCCTCCTTCCTCACCCGCAGCCAAGGAAGGAAGGAACACTCCTCCTCGCGGTATGCTCCCTGCAGGGAGTGGCTCCAGCCCCACGGCTCCATTCCCCGTTCCCTCAACACACACTCACGCAGGTGGGGATCCTGGCCAAGACTTCGCTCATCTCCACAGACTGTATGTCACACGCCTCCCCCAGCGGCCGGTCCCCTGGGCAAGGAAGGAAGGCCCTTGCAGGCGGCCAGCTCTCTCACGCCAGCAGCCACTTGCAGTTTCCCAAGCCGGCCCCCAGCCGGGTGTCTTGGCCACAAGCCGGCCATAGAACCCACCTGGGCCAAGTGTCGGGATCCCGGCTGGGCAGGAGAGGCGCGCACGCGCACGTATGAGGCGTGGGGGGGGGGCAGGGGTCATGCCACAGGGACAGCCCCCCCTCCCCCCTCCCCCCGGGCGCGTCCTTGGGCGAGGGGAGGGGGTGGCTTGTTTACCTTTGGCCTCGAGGAGGCTGGCGGTGTCCTCGTGGCCTCGAGAGAGAGAGGCCTCCCTCCCTCCCTCCGGCAGTGGGCGGGGCTGCAGGTCACGTGGGGAAGAGGCCTGGGCCGGGCTTGGGCTCCCTCAAGGGCCCGCCCTCAGAGCCGGGAGGAGGCGGCCGCGGGGCATGCTGGGAGTTGTAGTCCAAATCACCTGAGGGAGCGAGCGAGGGAAGCCAGGCAGCCAGCCAGCCCGCGCCTCGGGGAGGCCCGTATGCCCGCCCGCCCCCACGGAGGGAGAGAGAGATGATGGCACGCACCTCTCGCTCTCTCTCTCTCTCTCTCTCTCTCTCTCTCTGCCTCGGCTGGAAGCGCCTCCTCCTCCCGCCCTGCTGTCTCTGCTGAGGAGAAGAAGCCCCGCCCGCCGCCTCCCATTGGCCGAGCCCGTGACGCTCCTCTGCCTGGGGGCCCCCTATTGGCCGGCCGGCTGCCACTCTCCGGTTTTGACTGACGGGTGGCAAGGGGGTAGAAAGAAGGAAGGCCAAGAGGGAGGGGGAGTGACGTCACCGCGGCCCCTCCTCTACCAATCAATGTTCGGGGGGGGGGGGGCTCAGCGGAGCCCCGCCCAAGGAGGAGGAGCGCCCTCCCTCGCCTGCCTCCGCCCTCCCATTGGCTGCTTCCGTGAAGCCCCGCCCGCCCGCCCGCCCTCCCGCTCAGACTGCGAGGAGGAGGCGAAGGAGGAGGCTGGAAGGCGCAGGCGAGGCCCAGGCAGGGAGGGAGGGGAGAGGGAAGGGGCCGCTCGCTCTCTCTCTCTTGGCCTCCTCCCCTGTGTCTGAGGGAGGGCTGCCAGGCGGGCCCTCCTCCCTCGGGTGCTTTGGACTCCAGCTCCCAGCATCCCCCTGAGGGTGGGCCGTGGGGGGGGGGGGAGCCCAAGCTCAACACACCTGCGGGGAGGGAGCTCGCAAGCCGGCAGCCCGGGCCTGTTCCCAACATCGGCCACTCAGCAGCATTGGCCGCGTGACCTGCAGCCCCCCCCCCCCAGTGCTGGAGGGAGGGAGGGAGGGAGGCCCCTCGAGGCCCAAGGCGGCTCCTTCAGGTCCACAAGCGGCGCCCCCCCCAGACCCCCCCCTCGCCCAAGGACACGCCCAGGAGGGGCCCCCTGCCTCCCCCGCCTGCCCCTGTGGCATGACCCCTGCCCCCCTCGCCATGCCTCCTCTCTCTCGTACACGTGTCTTTGTGTACCAATGCCTAGGTGTGTGTGTGTGTACGTGTATACACACACACACACACACACACAGAGGCGCTTGAGGCCGAGGGAGCGAGGGGAGTAGAGCAGCGTGTCTCTCCGTGAAGGGAGGGGGCTTGGGAGGCGGGGCGCGCGGGCCTGCCTTCTCGCTCCCTCCCTCCCGGGCGTGGGCTCCCCTTTGGGCGGCTGACTGACCGAGCGGCTCCTCTCCCTCCCTCCCTCCCTCCCTCCAGCAGCCACACAACACTCCCTCCCCGCCATCCAGCCAGGCCTGGGCCAGCTTGAGCCCTCCCTCCCTCCCCCTCCCTCCCCCTCAGGTGTTTGGGACTACAACTCCCAGCATCCCCCGCAGCCTCCGCCCGCCTCTTGAGGGAGCCCACGTCCCAAACACCTCCGGGGGGGGGGAGGAAGGAAGGGAGGGGCCCAATCTACGCCAGGCCTGGGCCAACTGGGGCCTCCTTCCTGGTGTTTTGGACTTCAACTCCCACCATTCCTTCCTTTGGAAGGGGGCTGAGGCCGTGAGGAATGGTGGGAGTTGAAGTCCAGAACACCTGGAAGGAGGCCCCAGTTGGCCCAGGCCTGGCCGGGAGGGAGCGGGGGCCCCCAATCCGGGCCTGCTCCCTAGGGCCACTCAGCAGCAGCCTTGGCCACGTGGCCCGCAGCCCCGCCCCCACTGCGGGAGGGAGGGAGGGAGGGAGGGAGGGAGGCCGGCCTCTAGAGTGGGAGGAAACTGGAGGCTCCAGAGGCCTCTCCAGGTAAGGAAGCCACGCGCCCTGAGAGCCCCCCCCCCCTCGCCCGAGGAGGACACGCCCAGGAGGAGGCACAGGGAGGCGGCTCCCTCCTCCCCGCCTGTTCCCCTTGCATCGCCCATGGCCCTCGCCTCACACATGTCTTTGTGTAAGTATGCCTATGTGTCTCTGTGTGTGTGTGTGTGTATATATATATATACACATACATATATACCCCCCTCTCTCTATATATATATACTAGCTGAACCCGGCACGCGTTGCTGTGCCCTATGTAGGTGATGCGAGAAAGTCTGGGTATGTAAGTTGTGGAAATGATGTGAGCATGTGTGTTGTGTGTATATATATGTGTGTGTATGTGTGTTGATAGTTGTATGTGTGGATATTTGGGGGGTTTGTGTGTTTGTGTTTTGGTATGTGTGTGCATGTATTTGTGCCCTATTTAGGAGATGTGTGGAAGTGTGGGTATGTAAGGGTTGGATATGATTTGTCAATGTGTTTTGTGTGTGTATATATATGTATGTGCGTTTGTATGTGTGTGTGTGTGTGTTTGTGTATGTTTGTGTATGTATGTGTGTGGATGTGTGTGTGTCTATGTATGTGTATGTGTGCTTTTGTATGTATGTGTGTATGTGTATGGATGTGTGTGTGTATGTATGTGTTTGTGTGTCTGTATGTATGTGTATGTATGTGTGTGTTTCTGTATGTGTGTATGTACCCTTTCCCCCCTCTATCTGTCTGTTTCTCCCCTTTGTCTCTCTCCCCTCCCCCTCTCTCTCTGTTTCTCTTTCCCACCTCTCTCTCACTCTCCTCTCTCTCACTGCCTGATTCCCCCCTTCTCTGCCCCCCCTCTTTCTGTCTGTGTCACTCCCCCTCTCTCTCTCCCCTCCACCGTCTCTGTCTGTGTCACTCCCCCTCTCTCTCCCCCCTCTCTCAGGCCTCCCCTCTGTCTCTCTCATTACCTCCCGCTGTGTTCCCCACGTTTGCGGCGGGCGCGCCTGAAGCAAGGTAAGCCCGGGAGCGTACCTTCTGTCAGGCGCGGCCACCGCAAACTCGTGGGGACACCGCCCGAGAGCGGAAGGAGGCCCGGAGACTTGCCACGCCCCCGCCACTCTTCCTTACCGGGAAGGCGGCGGGGACCGCGAGGAGGTGGGCGGGGCTGGGGGTGCGGAGGGGTGTCCCCGCCTCTTGCCACGCCCCCGCCACTCTTCCTTACCGGGAAGAGCGGCGGGAGGCGCGGAAGGAGGTGGGAGGGGGCTGGGGGAGCGGAGGGGTGTCCCCGCCTCTTGCCACGCCCCCCCCCCCACTCTTCCTTACCGGGAAGAGCGGCGGGAAGCCGCGGGAGGTGGCGGGAGGGGCTGGGGGGGAGCGGAGGGGTGTCCCCGCCTCTTGCCACGCCCCCGCCACTCTTCCTTACCGGGAAGAGCGGCGGGGCAGCTGGGGGAGGAGGTGGGAGGGCTGGGGGTGCGGAGGGGTGTCCCCCGCCTCTTGCCACGCCCCCCCCCGCCACTCTTCCTTACCGGGAAGAGCGGCGGGGGGCCGCGGGAGGAGGTGGGAGGGGCTGGGGGGAGCGGAGGGGTGTCCCCGCCTCCTTCCACCCCCCCCCCACCGCCGCTCTTCCTGATCAAAGGAGGAGGCGCTCTGGCTTCCATGTGCGAACGTTCTGAACGTTCGCACAGGCAGCGAGAGAGCCGGGGTGGGAGTGCCGTTGGCAACTTTTTTGGGGATCGTTTTGGGGTGTTGGGAGGTACGTAGGGTAGGTTTTTTGGCGTTGTCTGTAGCCAGTGTAATGGTCAGTCGGTTGTAAAGTTTGGTGTTTCTGCGAGCCATAGTTTCGTTGTCTATATACGACTTTGCACGACCGTGTCTCCTTTATATATATAGATATCTGTATGTGTATATACACACACACACACACACACACACATATATATATATAAAGTCAATGTTTGTATGTGTGCGGAGGGCAGAAGGATATGTGGCAGCTTTCTAATTGGCTCCCACTGTGGGACTATTTGCATAAAACGCGCTGATTGGCCAGCACCACCACCAACATTCCGACACTCTACAGTGGCAGGGGGGGGGGGGCTAAGGGAAAGGCCTGAGGCAGTCAGGCATGGTGGGAGTTTAAGGCCAAAACACTTTGCGGCCCCCAACAATGAGAGAACATGACCAAACTTGGCACACAGCACACCCAAGACCCACTCTACACCCTGGTGCAGTTTGGAGGAGGGTGGACCATGGATGATGGGACTTCAAGTACCTTCACTCTCTTCCTGAGACCCCCGCGAGCCAAATAAACAAATGATAAGGACCCACCTTGGCACACAATGCCTTTCTCAAATAACCCGGGCAGGGCCGGGTCCCCAAGCTAGTACATACAGGTCCTTCTCAAAAAATTAGCATATAGTGCTAAAGTTCATTATTTTCCAAAATGTAATGATTAAAATTAAACTTTCATATATGTTAGATTCATTGCACACCAACTGAAGTATTTCAGGTCTTTTTTGTTTTAATACTGATGATTGTGGCATACAGCTCCTGAGAACCCAAAAATCCTATCTCAAAATATTAGCATATTTCATCCAACCAATAAAATAAAAGTGTTTTTCCAAAAAAAAAAGTCAACCTTCAAATAATGATGTTCAGTTATGCAATCAATACTTGGTCGGGAATCCTTCTGCAGAAATGACTGCTTCCATGCGGCAATGTGGCATGGAGGCCATCAGCCTGTGGCAGTGCTGAGCTGTGACGGAGGCCCAGGATGAGGCTTCGAGAGCGGCCTTCAGCTCACCCAGAGTGTTGGGTCTTGCGTCTCTCCACTCTCTCTCCACAATATGTATCCCACAGATTCTCTATGGGGTTCAGGTCAGGAGAGTTGGCAGGCCAATTGAGCACAGTAATACCATGGTCAGTCATCCATTGACCAGTGGTTTTGGCCCTGTGAGCAGGTGCCAGGTGGTGCTGGAAAATGACATCTTCATCTCCATCAAGCTTTTCAGCCGATGGAAGCATGCAGTGCCCCAAAATCTCCTGATAGCCAGCTGCATTGACCCTGCTGCCCGTGATAAAACACAGTGGGCCAACACCAGCAGCTGACACGGCACCCCACACCATCACTGGCTGTGGGTCCGTGACACTGGACTTCAGGCATTCTGGCATTTCCTTCTCCCCAGCCTTCCTCCAGACTCTGGCACCTTGGTTTCCGAATGACATGCAAAATTTGCTTTCAGCAGAAAAAAGGACTTGGGCCCACTAAGCCACAGTCCAGCGCTGCTTCTCTGCTGCCCAGGCCAGGCGCTCCTGCCGCTGTTTCTGGTTCAAAAGTGGCTTGGCCTGGGGAATGCGGCACCCGTAGCCCATTTCCTGCACACATTGCCTGTGCACGGTGGCTCTTGGTGTTTCTACTCCAGACTCCGTCCACTGCTTCCGCAGGTCGGTCCCCCAAGGTCTGGAATCGGTCCTTCTCCACAATCTCCTTCCTCAAGGTCCGGTCACCTCTTCTCGTTGTGCAGCCACGTTTTCTGCCACAGTTTTTCCTTCCCACAGACTTCCTTCCCGTCGAGGTGCCTTGAGACGGCACTCTGGGAACAGCCTCTTGGTTCAGACATTTCTTCCTGGGCCTGACCCTCTTGCTTGAGGGGGTCAATGGTGGCCTTCTGGGCACACACACACACACACACACATATAGAGAGAGAATTCAGTAAGGCTTTGTACATTTTCGCAGTTGCCCTCACCATGCCTCCTCTCATACATGTGTCTTTGTGTACGTATGCCTAGATGTGTGTGTGTATGTATGTATGTATATATATATACACACACACACAAACACACACACACACACACATAGAGA
>JARBWK010000669.1:0-26421 GCA_030556195.1 Anolis apletophallus
GCCAATGGGAGTTGTTTATGCAAATAATGCTGCCACATATCCTTCCTGGCCTGTGAAAGTGGCTGCCCTCCCGCCCTCCGCATACACACATTCCGTTTTATAAAGGTATACAGATATACAGATTATATACCGTAGTTATTTATGCATATAATGAATTCTTGTCCTGGCATTGCATGTTTGCTGTATATATACTGTGCTCTGCCCTGAGTCCCCTGAGTCGGGGTGAGAAGAGCGGAATGTACATGTCTTAAATAAATAACATAGAGATTGTAAATGAGAGGCTGCCTGGCTGCTCAAGGCTGGGGAAGCGGAAGATGGCCACCTGTGTTATATAGATTAGCCTGACATTTGTTTTTGAGAATGCCAAAGGCAATCGGGTATAACAAGGGCCTCAGAAATTAGGATGTAGATTCCGCTTTTCTTAATTCGCTGTAAGACTGAATATATTTTCCGTATTCTAGAGTTCCCCTGTGAGCAGTCTTTATTGGAGGCGCCTGCAGAACTGACATTAACTGCATCTCCAGTAAAAAAAACAAAACCGTCCCATATACAATGGTGTAGTGTTTCAGCCTGGTTCTCAAGCCCATGAGGCTGGTTCCAATGGGGGTGCTGACAGGGAATGAAGTTGTAATCCCCAGAGCCTCTGTAGATGAGAATCCTTTGTTTCCCGGGGCCTCTGCAGATGAGGAGGAGACAAGTTCCTTCTCCTGATAAAGCAGCAGGTGAGAATTTTAATGAGCCTGAAGAGAGTCAGAAGAGCCTGAATTCCAGATAGATCGCAGGGTGGATTTTTGTGAGAGAAGTTCAGTTAAAACAGAATTAGGCAGAAACGAAAGTAATTGTGTTCCTCCTTAATGGGAAACACAGGCCCATGTCAGATTCCAGGCTTCGTTCAGACTAGACATCCTGCTGAAGAAATCTCTGCTCCTAGCCCATGGATTAGAGTAATGCCTCGTGCCTTGTCTTCCCTTGCCTCAAGTTATTGGGCTATGCTCTTTGGACCGTCTTGTCTTACCGTGCCTCAAGTGTTGGGATTATATAACAGTTTTTATTCATGCTTTTGAACTGCTTGACTTAGCTGGATTGTTTATCATCGCATTGCCTTTATTTCTCTTCAGCCTTTTTACTGGAACTATATTTTGCTTCAATAAAAGAACTAGCTTTTCAAGTACTGCCTGGTGTGCGTGATTTCAGAGGAGTATCCCCTGCCTGAGGTGCAATAAATGGTGAGAGTAACTAGAAGCAGGATGTCGGGGAGCGAAGGCGGAAGCAGCATTGGGGAGCAAACCCCACAGAAATTGAGTCCTCACCAGCCAGGAGCCTCGTGAGAATCTCTATACATAAAAATATGTTTTATATATATATATATATATATTATAATAATAATAATAATAATACTTTAATATTTGTGAGTCGCCCTCCACCAGAGGTGCTCCGGGCGACTTACATCATTTAAAAACCCTAAAAACAGCAATGTACAGCAGTTTAAAACAGATACATGTCTGAGGAAAGGCTCAGACATTCAGAGGTACCGATCAGGCCCCAAACGCTAGGCGGAAGAGCCAGGTCTTTAGGTCTGACCGGAATCTAGTTAGGGTCAGAGTGGCTCTGAGGGCAGGTGGCAATGAGTTCCAGATCCTGGGGGCCGCCACGGAAAAGGCTCTCCGCTGGGTTTCCATCAGCCGAGCCTCTCGCACCCCAGGGATGGTCATGCGATCGCCATTTATGGCACGTGCTGGCCTCACGCTGCGTTGGACCGTCAGCCGGTCACTCAAGTAGGCTGGCCCAATATTGTGCCGAGCTTTAAAGGTGAGCACCAGAAGTTTGTAGAGCACTCTGAACTCTAAGGGCAGCCAGTGGAGATCTTTTTAAAATAGGAGAAATGTGGTCCCTCACTGATGACCCAGAGATGAGTCTGGCCGCTGCGTTGTGGATGAGTTTCAGCCTCTTGGTTGTGGAGAGGGGGGAGGCCCACATATAGGGCGTTGCAATAATCAAGACGCGAGACAACGGTGGCATGTACCACGGTTCTCAGCGCCTCAGATGGTAGGTAGGGGGCCAGCCGTCGGGCCCTACGGAGATGGAAAAAGGCGCCTTTGGCTGCAGCCTGGATCTGGGCCTCCATTGTTAGTTTTTCGTCCAGGATCACTCCCAGGCTTTTCACCGCCGGAGCAGGGGATAGGGACTCGCCCTCAAAGAGTGGCAGCGGTGGGTGAGGGTCGGGTCGGCCAGGCCAGAGGATCTCCGTTTTGGCTGGGTTGATTTTGAGTCTATGTGCTCTGAGCCAGCTCGTCACCGCTCTCAATCCTTGGCTGAAACTGTCCGGCACCGACGATGACCCTGGGTCAAGCTTCAGGAGCAGCTGTGTATCGTCCGCATATTGGTAGCAGGAGAACCCATAGCTCCTGGCAATGCTAGCCAGAGGCTGGACGTAGATGTTGAAGAGGGTGGGAGATAGGATAGCACCCTGGGGGACTCACATTCCAATTCGCTTTTCCTAGAGACTTGACCCTGCCACTCGACCCGCTGCGAGCGGCCTCGCAGGAACGATTCCAGCCAGGTCAAAGCCTTGTCTTGGATCCCAGAGGCAGCCAGGCGGTCGAGGAGCAAGTCGTGATCAACGGTGTCAAAAGCCGCGGTTAGGTCCAGAAGGACTAGGACTGCCGAGCCTCCCCGGTCCAGTTGACGGCGGATGTCGTCAGTGATCGCTACGAGGACGGATTCCACTCCGTGACCTGCGCGGAAACCCGACTGGGACGGGTCTAGGCCCCCGGATCGATCTAGGAAGTCCCGTAATTGGCTTTCTACCGCTCGCTCTAAGAGCTTACCCAGAAAGGGTAGGTTGGCAACCGGTCGGTAGCTTGCTGGGTCATCGGGGTCGAGGTTCGTCTTTTTCAAGAGGGGGCTGACTCTGGCCTCTTTCAGGGAGTTCGAAAGGTGCCTGTCTCTAGGGAGAGATTTACCAAGTCCCTCAGAGCGCCCGACATGATGTCAATATTGGACTTAATTAGGTGTGATGGGCAGGGGTCCGTTGGGCAGGTCGTCGCTCTTGCCCCGGTCACCAGCCTTCTCACCTCCTCCGTTGTTAGTGGGCTGAATTCTGAGAGACGGTGTTCATTTGTCCGGGTGGGGTACTGGGACCTCGTGTCCCCTCCTCGGAAGCAGCGGCAAGTCAAGTCGAAGTGCCGCGATTTTTCCGAAGAAGTACTCCTGGAGGTCATCTGCAGTTATCGCCGAGTTGTTGGATTCACTCTGTGGGGACGTGAGGAGACTCCGGACTACCTTAAAGATCTGTGCCGTATGGGAACCCCGCGGCTGAGATCTGGGCCGCATTATAGGATCTCTTGGCCTTTTGATCTCGTGTTCGTATAGCCTATGTTGTTCTCTGTAGGCTGCTCTGGTTTCTTCACTAGGCTTTCGTCGCCAGGTGCTCTCGAGTTGCTTCCTCCGGTGTTTTATCTGCTTTAGGTGCGTTGTGAACCATGGAGAGCAGGTTTTCCTGGGGCGGAGGGCGCCTAGGAGCTATCTGATCAATGGCCCTTGAGAGAACACTATTCCATCTGGCGACTAGATCTGATAGTGATCCTCCGGGGACCTCCAGGGGTTCCAGCGCCGCGGCGAATGCCCTCGGGGTCATCGCGCTCTTTTGGCGGGTTCTTAGATGACACAGCTGGACTTGATCCCTACCAGTCCGGCTTCCGTATTGGGCATGGGACGGAGACCGTGCTTGTCGCCATTACAGACCAACCGCCGCCAGCTGGACCAGGCGGGTCAGCCCTGCTTGTCCTGTTAGATCTGACAGCAGCGTTTGATACGGTAGATCATGCACTGTTGACCCACCGTTTAGCCGGCGCCGGAGTGGGGGGGACCGCACTTCAATGGGTGGCCTCCTTCCTCCGGGGCCGGGGACAACGTGTGGAGGGGGGTGGGGAGGTCTCCGGGAGGTCCCCGCTTAACTGTGGGGTCCCCCAGGGGGCCATCCTCTCCCCCTTATTATTCAACGTTTATATGCGACCCCTGGCCCAGCTGGCCCGCGACTTTGGTCTGGAGTGTTATCAGTATGCGGATGACACCCAGCTTCTGCTGAGAATGGACGGCAGGCCGGATACCGTACCCGATTGTTTCCATCGATGCCTAGAAGCCGTGACTGGTTGGCTGCGCGCCAGCCGGCTGAAGGTGAACCCGTCGAAGACGGAGATCCTATGGCCCGGTCGCCCTGGGCTGGGTGGGTGCCGGTTGCCTACCCTGACGGCGGGCAACTTAGCCCGTCATCTTCGGTTAAGAGCTTGGGTGTGCAGTTGGACTCCCTGCTGACCATGGAGGCTCAGGTCGCCGCGGTCTGCAGGGGGTCCTTCTATCACCTACGGCAGGCTAGGCGACTGGCACCCTACCTGTCCAGGAACGACCTGGCTACGGTGATCCAAGCGACGGTCATCTCGAGACTAGACTACTGTAACGCCCTCTACGTCGGCCTTCCCTTGTCGACAATCCGGAAAGTCAAGCTAGTGCAGAATGCCGCTGCTCGCTTGCTGACAGGCTCGTCGGTGAGAGAGCACATCACGCCCATCCTCCGGCAGCTGCACTGGCTTCCTATTGAGTACCGAATTGTCTTCAAGGTGTTGGTATTAACCTTTAAGGCCTTGCACGGTCTAGGGCCTGCACCTGAGGGACCGCCTTACCCCGTATTTGCCCGAGATCACAGCGATCAGAGGAACATAACCTACAGACTATACCACCAGTCCCCTCCTGCCACCTCTCCGCGACTCGCCAGAGAGCTTTCTCCGCCGCAGCTCCAGCCCTATGGAACTCTCTGCCGGACAGTACCCGGGCCATCCTAGAACTGGTACCCTTCAGAAGGGCCTGTAAGACCGCCCTCTTTGGACTAGCATTCCCTTAGGCATTCCCGTATGCCCCTTGTATTTGGAATTCGTCGGACTGTGTTTTTAATTTGTTTTTATGTAATTGTAGGGCTGCATGTTGAGGACATGTCGCCCATGTATACTCCATTGTTACCCGCCCCGAGCCTGCAGGGAGGAGCGGAATATAAAATCGAAGAAATAAATAAATAAATAAATAAATAAATAATACAGACCTTGGCTCCGATCTTACCGTGAGGGGGATGTTGATATCTACCCTCACAATCAGGTGGTCCGACCAAGGCACTGCTCTGGAATCGCGATGATTTGTGGCGAGACCTGGCTGAAAATCAGGTCCAGTGCATGGCCCGCTTGGTGAGTGGGGCCGGTATCTGTCCTGGAGAGGTCGAGGCGTCCATGTGCATGAGGAATTCTCGTGCATTGGGGGTGGGAGGGATTGTGTCCGGGTGGATGTTGTAGTCCCTAAGTATTAGGAAGAGTGGGAAGCTCAGGTCAAATTCCGCAATCAGATCCTGTAAGGCTTATGTGGCGTCTTTATGGGCCCTGGGGGCCCGGTAAACCACCAGGATCCCCGTCTTTCCTTCCTCTCCAAGGGTTGCTCCCAGGCATTCTATGCCGGTCATCTCGGTGTTTGGAGGACAGAAGTGGCAACAGCGTCCCTTACGACCAGTCCTACTCCCCCCACCCCGACCTATAGATCTTGGTCGATGGAAGGCTCGAAAGCCTGGGGGGGCTATCTCCTGGAGGAGGACACAGTCACCGTCCTGGGTCCATGTCTCTGTGATGCATATAACATCTGTGTCCTGTTCTGCAGTAAAATCTCGCAGGGTGGCCAGCTTATTGCAGATCGACCTCGCATTAAGGAGCAGAAGTGAGGACCAGGGTGTGGCAAGTGTTTGTTGACGGGCGTGGCAGGTGATGGGGCGCAGCCAGGTCGAAGAGGAACTGCGGCTCTGTTTGGTGGAGGGTGGGTTGCTGGACCTTGCCCTCCTCTGCCCACCAATTACTGGGATGGGACAGGCGGAAGCGCTCTGGGGCTGATGGTTGGAGCCGGAGCGCTGAGTTTGCGGCACGTCCCCGAAAAACAAAGTTTTCAGATTACATAAAAGAAATGGGGGGTGAGGGGGGTATCCTTAGGCAAGAGGGAAGGTTTGGTGGGTGTGGGTAGGATTGGGTCAAATTGTCCATATTCCTAATTTCTAACATTTTAACTAACCATTCTTTAATATTTGGAATTTCCTTTTTTTCTCCAGTATCGGAGTATCTAGTAGTCTTGCTGCTGATATTATGTAATTGAATAATATATCTTTATCTAAATTGAAGTCTATAATCCCCAGAAGGAAGAGTTCTGATTTAAATGGAATCCTAGTCTGGAGAATCTCCCGACTCGCCTTATGAATTTCTTTCCAATACTTACTTACATATATCTATCTATCTATCTATCTATCTATCTATCTATCTATTATATAAATGGGTTCACGTCATGTGATGTATCCCTCAAACAAAGAAACCTTACAACGCAGAAACACAATACTTGCCAACAGAAATAGGCCTCAAGCAAGGTACGTTTGTAGCAAAGAAACTTTCCCCCCCAAAACCTAAAAGGCCCCCAAAACAACGAGTAAAAATAAAACTACATTTACCAGCATCCTCCGGGGCAGCCAAAGACTCACCCAGCCTCTACATTCGAACAACATGGTTGGCTGCCAGTAAGGGGCGGTTACATAACTGCTGCACTGGCCAGCCAACATGAAAATTCCGATCCATAATAAACTGCCAATCCCCAACACAAACACCCAAATCACTTCCAACCGAAAAATCACAGACCACGCCCAAAATTAACTTGATTAACTTCATTAGCTTCATTAACTTGATTTCCCTAACTAGCCCTCAATTACTGGGAAGCTGTTTACGCTCTAAATTGACAGTAAGGCTTCATTAACTTGATTCTCCCGACTAGGCCTCAGCTCATTGGACATTGTGTATGGCCTGAATTGACAGTAAGGCTTCATTAACTTGCTGTTCCTAACTAGGCCTCAGCTCATGGGACATTGTGTATGGCCTGAATTTACAGTAACCTACCTTGGCACACACAGCCCCGACCATGCATGATGGGACTTGAAGTACCACCATGGAAAATGGGATTTGTAGTACTTCAAAACCCATCATTCCCCACAGACCACTGCGGCCCAGAACCAAGACCGATAAAGACCCAACTTGGCACACCATGCCCCCCATGACCCACACTCCATCCAACTGCAGTTTAGAGGAGGGCACACCGTGGATGATTGGACTTTCTCGCATCTCCTAAAAAGGGCACAGCAACGCGTGCCGGGTACAGCTAGTATATATATAAATAAAATGTTTATTTTTGGGATTCACAAAATCAAAAACCACTGGACGAATTGACACCAAATTTGGACAGAAAACACCGAACAACTCAATGCGTGACCACCACTTTAAAAAACATAAGAAAAGTGAAAGGGACTTAAAAACCCCAAAAATGATGAAATAAGGTACAGCGCATGCACGAAAACAACTCCCCTGGCCCCAACTGCTGCAGGGAGCATGGAAGGTTCTGGTGGGCTGGGCAGGCAGACCCTCAGCTTCCCCGGGCCCCCGATTTGGGGTCCCCCCTCTCTCCCACCTGCCACCCCTGCGGGGCCCCATCTTTCCTTCCCTTTGGGCCTACCCTCCTCCACCACGCTGGAGTCTCGCATGGGCCCTCCTTCCCTCCCTCCCAGTCTCCATCCTCTTTCGGCCACACCAAGCAGGCTTTGCTTTCCCTTGCCTAGGCGCCGACGGGAAGGGAGCTTTGCAGCCCTCAGCCTTGCTGGGCCCGGCGTGGGACGGGAGGCGTGTTCGGAGTTGGGGCTTGCTTGCCCAGCACGGCAGCACCAGACGCTTCTTTCTGCCACAGCCGCAGGGCACCTTTCCTGCGACCCCGCCTGCATGCCCACCCACCCACCAAACAGGCGGGAAGGCGTCCCACAGCCACAGCAGACAGAAGAGGCCGGCACCAGGTGAGCAAGGCCTGCCTCCAAAAGGACCTCTTGCCCGCCCGCCCGCCCTCCCCAGGAAGGCCAAGGGCTGCAAGGCTCCCTTCCCGCGGGCGCCCAGGCAAGAGATAAAGAAGGAAGAAGAGAAGGATAGGAAAAAAGAGAAGGAAAGAAAGGTGGAGGGAAGAAGGGAGGGAAAGAAAGAAGAATGGAAACAAAGAACGAAGGAAGAAAGATGGGAAAGAAAATGGGGAGGAAAGAAAGGGAAGGAAGGAGAGAAGGGAATGAAGGCAGGAAAGAGGGAGGGAAGGAAGGAAGGAAGGAAGGTGAGAGAGAAAGAGGGAGGGAAGGTTGTCCACAGCAACGCGTGGCAGGGACAGCTAGTAAGTAATAACTCTTTCTTTGTACCCTGCCATCCTTTCCCCAGGGCGGCTCCGACACAGAAGCACTCTAGTGCCGCCTCTAGACCACAATACACAGAATACAAGTAAACATAATATACGAAACATAAGTATAAAGCAACAATGTACCTAAAATCCCTGTAAAAAGAGATGAATTATAAAAAAATTCCTAAAATTCAGCAACACTTGCAAATAAGGTAACTATCAGCGATAACAAAGGGCAAAGTGGCAGAATTGGGTCACTGGGCTGGCCAGAATTGCGCAGGCTGAAAGGCCTGTCGGAAGAGCCATGTTTATAAACTCGTCTGAACGGTTTGAAGGGTGGGGGCAAGTCTAATTTCTTTAGGCTGGGAATTCCAGAGCCGGGGAACCACTACCGAGAAGGCCCTCTGTCTCGTCCCCACCACCTGCGCTTGAGGCAATGGTGGGACCGAGAGAAGGGCCTCCCCAGCAAGCCATGGTGCCTGGGGCAGTTCATAGAAGGAGATGTGGTCTTGAGGATAGGTTGAACCCAAAGTGTATAGGGCTCTATAGGTAATCGCCTTGTAGCACAGCAGTTCTCGTTTGTGCCTGGAGGGCAGGGGTCAGGACCTGGGGTCCCATTAGCATTAGAACCAGCAGTGCCAGAACTGGATTCAGAGGATGAGCTAGATGACTGGGGCGAAGGGCAGCTTTCCCCTGATGGGCCTCTTTCGCCCACAGAGAGCTTGGCCTGGGAAGAAATGTTGTTTGGCTTTAGCGAAGACATAGATAACCAGGTGCAGATGGACAGCGATTCTGGCAGCTATGAACACCGGGAGGGAGAAATTCTCAAGAGCCTCAGGGGGAAAACATGGAAGAAAGCGCATGGGAAATGGCTAGGGAGGAGAGCTCTCAGGGAGATAGAAACACAGCTGCGGAGAGACAAGGTCGAACCTTTGATAGGAGACGGAACATCGAGTCTAGCAGAAGGGAATGGTCTAAGAGCATAGACCGGCCGAGGTCCGTGAGCAGCGATTGGAGACGAAGAAGCCTAGAGCGTCGGGGACCTCGGCCGAGGGATTAAGTATAGGATCCGTGGGAACGAATCCTCAGTGCTCCGGCCACGTCTTTCCTGAATAGGCGTGAAGCGGAGTGGGACCACGTAGCTAAGCCAGCCCGTGGTCATCAAGCCTTGCCTTGCCTTGCCTTGTTTCCTGATCCGCCTGGTTGTGCGGAGCCTTGCCTTGTTTCCTGACCCGCACGGTTGTGTGGAGCCTTGCTGAACTTTAAGCCCTGCTGAACTTTTAGCCTATTTGCCACGGTTTTTGGACATTGTTGCTTCAAGCCTTTTTGGATTGTTTCACTATACTAATGGACAATATCTTTGAACTGTTTTTATATTCAATAAAGTAGTTAGCCTTCAGTCCGTCTGTGTGTGTGTGATTAAGGGGCCGGTCAGTCCGTGCATCGTGACACGCCTACACTTTGAATTGGGCCCAAAAACTTGTCGGAAGCCAGTGGAGCTGCTTTGGGAGGCTCATGGTATGCTCTCTAAAGCTCGCCCAAGTTCTGGCTGCTGACCTTTGCACTAACTGCAATTTCCGAGTGGTCTTCAAAGGCAGCCCCACGTAGACTGCATTAATAGCAGTCCATTCTGGATGTAACTAATACGTGGACCACCATGGACAAGCCAGTAGAGCTGTTATACAATTTTGGATATGCCTGAATTTCTGAAGTTTTTCGGATACTTTTTTAGCAATTTCGAGAGCAGCCCTCCCAACAGGAATTCCGAATTCCATAATTCCAAATTTCGGATGTCATTTCCAAATTTTCTTGCTGATTGCTCAGTGGCTGATGGCTAACAGCTGACTCTCCCTTCTTCTGATCCCCCCCCCCATTTTTGAAAGCGGACGCCATTTTTTTTAAAAAAAATCAGTATATCTATTGGGGGGGGGTTGCTACATATAGTAAAATACACATAAAGGGGGGAAAAGAAGAAATGTAAAGGAGTTTGACAAAAGAAAGGGGGAAGATGGGAAAGGGGAGACAGGGAAACGTCAGAAGTAAAAGGTGGAGGATAGATTACAGATTCGGTCTCCTTCCAGTCCGCTCTGCAGGGTCTTAGACATACTTGTAATATAGAACTTTCCGCACGTTATTTAGAAATTTGCCAGCGTCCTTCTTTTGGCCCATTCGCTTGTTCCATTTGTTCTTTCTTCCACTTTCCGTGAACTTTATTTCTTTTAAGCGGACGCTATTTTTGAAGACTTCCGAAGACTTCCGAATTTCGGAAATACTTCCGAATCAATTCCGAAATTTATCGGAATTTTTTCGGAAGTCTAAATAATCAGTAACGCAATCTAGGACTACATCCGAAACGAGTTTTGAAATGTTTTGGGTTTTTTAAAATATTTTTATCAAACAGCCCTTACAAGCCAGGTTTTTTGAGGTACGGTCGCAGCTGGTGCACAAGTTTTAATGGTGCGAAGGCCTTCCTGGTCACAGTTGACACCTGGGCTTCAAGCATCAGTGACGAATCCAAAAGGACCCCAGACTCCACACCTATGTCTTCAGGGGAATGTAACCCCATCAAGCACAGTGTGCCACCCAATGCTCCGACCGATCTCACGACAGACGAGGACCTCTGTCTAATTTATCTATTTACTTGCCACACTTTTATCCCGCCCTTTTCAGCCCGAAGGCAACTTAATCTCGTCTGGATTCAGCTTCAGCTTGTTAGCCCTCATCCCGTCCATCACAGCAGCCAGGCACGGGTCCAGGATCTGGGGGGTTTCCTTTGAATTAGGTGGGAAAGAGTACTAGAGTTGTGTGACTTCTGCGTAGCCATGGCACCCAAGTCCAAAACTCTGGATGACCTCACCCAGCGGTTTCATGTGAAATGTTGAAAAGCATGAGGGAGAGAATGGAACCTTGCGGGATCCCACAGGTCAGTGGCCAGAGACCCGAGCAGGTGTCCCCCAGCATCACCATCTGGGTACGATCCTGCAGGAAGAAGTAGAGCCACTGCAACACAGTGCCCCCCAAGACCCATTCCAGAGAGCCGGCCCCGAAGGATACCATGGTCAATGGCACTGAAAGATATTGTTTACCTTGACTTTCAAAAGGCTTTTGACAAAGTCCCTCACCAAAGGCTCCTAAATAAGCTCTTCAGCCATGGAATCAGGGGACAGGTCTTGTCCTGGATTGGAACCTGGCTAAACTGTAGGAAACAAAGGGTGGTAATAAACGGACACTTCTCTGGGTGGAAAGAGGTGAGAAGTGGCGTACCCCAAGGTTCAGTTTTGGGTCCGTTACTTTTTAATTTATTCATTAATGATCTGGATGTAGGAGTGAATTCTGAGGTAGCAAAGTTTGCAGACGACACTAAATTGTTCAGGGTAGTTAAAAATGAAACTGATTTTAAAGAGCTCCAGAAAGATCTCTCGAAATTGAGTGAATGGGCAACAAAGTGGCAAATGCATTTCAACCTAAACAAGTGTAAAGTCATGCACATCGGGGCAAAGAACCCCAACTACACCTACCAATTGATGGGGTCAAAGCTTTCCGAGACAAACCAGGAAAGGGATCTTGGGGTTTTGGTGGACAGCTCAATGAAGATGTCACCCCAGTGCGCAGCAGCAGTAAAAAAAGCAAATTCTATGCTTGGCATGATCAGGAAGGGAATCGAAAATAGGTCGGCAAATGTTGTATTACCTCTCTACAAATCGATGGTAAGGCCACATTTGGAGTACTGTGTACAATTCTGGTCTCCGCACCTCAAGAAGGATATAACGGAACTGGAAAAGGTACAAAGAAGGGCAACAAGAATGATCCAAGGGATGGAGCAGCTCCCTTATGAAACCAGGTTGCAACGCCTTGGCCTTTTCAGCCTTGAAAGACGGCGTTTAAGAGGTGACTTGATCGAAGTGTATAAAATCATGCATGGGATAGAAAAGGTGAATAAAGAAAAATATTTTCTTTGTCACAAAACACTAGGACTAGGGGGCACTCCTGAAGCTCAAGGTAGGAAAGTTAGGACTAATAAAGGGAAATATTTCTTCACCCAGAGGGTCATTGGGTTATGGAACTCACTTCCAGAGGAGGTTGTGACAGCTGTCAGCCTGGACAGCTTCAAGGCAGGATTAGACAGATTCATGGATACCAAGCGAATCCGTAGTTACTGAAAAGGACATTCAAGTGCCACCTCGGAGTTGGTTGAGGTAGGCAGGATTTCCCGGGTACTGGTTGTGGGGGGTCGGGAGCAGGTCAGGGTTTTGCCCTCCCTTCTGCTCGAGATCCCCGTGTACAACTGGTGGGCCACTGTGTGATGCGGAGTGCTGGACTAGATGGGCTGAGGTCCGATTCAGCATGGCTCTTCTTATGTTCTTATGTTCTTAAGCTGCTGAGATGTCCAAGAGGGCCAACGACAACATGCTCCTCCCGTGAAGTCCTCTGCAGAGGTCATCCACCAAGATGACCAAAGCTGTCTGTGTTCTGTGACCAGGCCTATAACCAGACTGTGAGGAATAATCGGTGTCATGCAAGAATCCCTGGAGCTGAGAACCCACCACCCGCTCTAGAACTTTCCCCAGAAAAGGAAGGTTTGGAATAGGCTGCTAATTACTTAATATTTATTTATTTATTTATTTATTTATTTTATTAACTTCGATTTAGTATACCGCTCACTCCGGAGCTCAGAGCGGTTTACAGAAGAAGCATAAACACCGTGAGTAATAAAACAGATTAAACAGTTAAAACAGATTAAACATCAAAGCAGTTAAAACATATTAAAAACACTAGCCCTCAGCAAAGGCTGGGGGGACAAGATAAGAATCTGGGGGGGCCATAGGCGGCATGGCACACAGTGTGGTTGAGTTAAGGGCCGAACGCCTTCCTAAAGAGCCAAGTCTTCAAGGCCTTGCGGAAGGGCAGAAGAGCGCGGATGGCGCGGATCTCCTCCGGGAGGCCGTTCCAGAGACTTGGGGCAGCTACAGAGAATGCCCTCCGCCGTGTAGTGGCCAGTCTGCAGGTTCCAAGGGAAGGCACCTCAAGGAGGTTAAGCTCCTCAGAGCGCAGTGATCTCGCGGGCACATAAGGGGTAAGTCGCTCCCTCAGGTACACTGGCCCCAAACCATAGATGGCCTTAAAGGTGAGAACTAACACCTTGAAGAGGACCCGGAATTCAATCGGAAGCCAGTGCAGCCCGCGCAAGAGTGGGGTCGCGCGGTCAGATCTTGCAGCGCCCAGGAGGAGGCGGGCTGCGGCGGGCTGCACTAGCTTAAGCTTCCGGATCATTGACAAAGGAAGGCCAATGTAGAGCGCATTACAGTAATCGAGCCTCGAGATGACCGTGGCTTGGATCACCGTAGCAAGGTCGCGTTGGGAGAGGTAGGGAGCCAGGCGCTTTAGCCAACCGTAGGTGGTAGAATGCTGTCCTGCAGGTGCAGCCGATCTGCTCCTCCATGGACAGGTGGGCGCCCAGCCGGACCCCCAGACTTTTACCGATGGCTGAGGGCAGAGGGCCACACCATCGAACGTTGGCAGCTGGGTCGCTACCCCGGCGGCCCAGCCACAAGATCTCCGTCTTCGCCGGGTTCACCTTCAACTTACTGGCTCGCAGCCATCCAGTAACGGCTTCAAGGCAAAGATGGACATTATCGGGTACAGAGACTGCCCCGGGGTCCAACCTCAGAATGAGCTGGGTATCATCAGTGTACTGATGACACTCCAGCCCAAAACTCCACACCAGTTGGGCGAGTGGTCGCATATAGATGTTAAATAACAGCGGGAGAGGATAGCCCCTGAGGCACCCCGCAACTCAACGGGAGCCTCCGGAGACCGCCCCTCCCCACTTCACTCGCTGCTGGCGGCGTTGGAGGAAGGAGGACAGCCAGTTGAGGGCTGTCCCCTCACCCCGCCACCGCCAGGCGGTGTGTCAAAAGTTGGTAATCGATGGTATCAAACGCTGCCGTGAGGTCCAATAACACGAGCAGCGCCGATCCACCTCGGTCCAAGTGGCAGCGGAGTAGGTCTGTGATGGAGACCAGGACAGTCTCCGTCCCATGGCCCGAACGGAAGCCGGACTGGAAGGGGTCTAGCCAGGTTGCGTCATCCAAGAAGGTCTGCAGCTGGTCCATTGCTGCCCTCTCAATCACCTTGCCCAGGTACGGAAGGTTCGACACTGGGCGGTGGTGGAGGAGCCGCGGGGTCTAATCCGGGCTTCTTCAGCAATGGACTGACGACCGCCTCTTTTAGCTCCTCTGGAAAAGCCCCTTGCTCAAGGGAGCAGTTGACTATCTTCAACAGAGGGCCTCGTAACCCCTGAATAGAGTTGAATACCGGGACCGTTTCTTTAGAATAGCTTTTACAATTGCTGTTTTTAAATAGCCGTCCTGAGTCCCCTTCAGGGGTAGAGACGTGACGGGGCACAAAGGCCAGAAATAAATAATAATAAATGAATTAGGTGGAAATCCAGCGAGGCATTGACAATCCTCAGGAACCCCTCGGCCACCCCCGCCCTGGTGAACGCGATAAGCCAGGACGGGCAAGGAGCAGCTGCCCTGGGACCCGATCTGTTGGCCTTGGGAGAAGACCCAGAGGAGTTGCTGGAAGCAGGAGAGGCCAGGGGTCTGCTGAGCTCAACCCAATGTCCAGTAGGCCAAGGAGCTACAGTCCACCAGAACACCGGCTGAGGGTGCCAGGATTGGGCCCCTCCCCTCCGGATAGAACTCCTCAGCGAGTGAGGGTGTTGGAATCATGGAGGGAGGCAACCGAGGCCATCTTGCACACCCCCCATACAGCTGGACATCAGGAGAGGGGGTTGAGGGATCCTGGGGAGCGGAGCCAGAGCCAGGGACATATGACAAGTTGTGGGGAGAGGTGGCAGCTAAGGAGCCTCACCGCACCAGCCGGCTGCGGTTTGACAGAGAGCTGGAGGCGGAAACCCTGACAGCCACAGGTGTCTCCCAAACAGTGGAGACAAGCCAGCTTGGCCCAGAGCGGTGCAAGGAGAGCTAGCCCTGGGTGAAGTTTAAGGGGGGGCCAAGTTACGGTAAGCTTGAAACCACAAAAGAGGAACTTACTAGTCTTGAGGAGTAAAGAAATGTTCAACTGAAAGTTTGTGGTCGGCCGATGTGGTTACGGCTGTGCATGTGAAGTACACGTGAGGTGGGGGGGTGAGTTTCTCTGAAAAAGTATAAAGTATCGCACCTGGGAGGAGGTTCTTTGGACATTGGGCAAAGGCCTATTGCGAGACCCTCCCTGCGCCTGACTGCTTCATGTCCCTGGCAATTGTCATTATCAATAAGGAAGCTTGGTTTGGAACTGGAAACAGACTCTGCCGTTCATTGCCTCCTGGTGAGTTCCTGGGCTGGGGTCCGCTACATGAGGAATGGTGGGAGTTGGAGTCCAAAACAGCTGAAGGGAAGAGGCTGAGGGGGGAAAGGAAGGGGCCTGCGGCTATGAGGAATGGTGGGAGTTGGAGTCCAAAACAGCTGAAGGGAAGAGGCTGAGGGGGGAAAGGAAGGGGCCTGGGGCTGTGAGGAATGGTGGGAGTTGGAGTCCAAAACAGCTGAAGGGAAGAGGCTGAGGGGGGAAAGGAAGGGGCCTGGGGCTATGAGGAATGGTGGGAGTTGGAGTCCCAAACACCTGAAGGGAAGAGGCTGAGGGGGGAAAGCAAGGGGCCTGGGGCTGTGAGGAATGGTGGGAGTTGGAGTCCAAAACAGCTGAAGGGAAGAGGCTGAGGGGGGAAAGGAAAGGGCCTGGGGCTGTGATGAATGGTGGGAGTTGGAGTCCAAAACAGCTGAAGGGAAGAGGCTGAGGGGGGAAAGGAAAGGGCCTGGGGCTGTGAGGAATGGTGGGAGTTGGAGTCCAAAACAGCTGAAGGGAAGAGGCTGAGGGGGGAAAAAGAAGGGGCCTGGGGCTATGAGGAATGGTGGGAGTTGAAGTCCCAAACACCTGAAGGGAAGAGGCTGAGGGGGGAAAGCAAGGGGCCTGGGGCTGTGAGGAATGGTGGGAGTTGGAGTCCAAAACAGCTGAAGGGAAGAAGCTGAGGGGGGAAAGGAAGGGGCCTGGGGCTGTGAGGAATGGTGGGAGTCGGAGTCCAAAACACCTGAAGGGAAGAGGCTGAGGGGGGAAAGGAAGGGGCCTGAGACTGTGAGGAATGGTGGGAGTTGGAGTCCCAAACACCTGAAGGGAAGAGGCTGAGGGGGGAAAGCAAGGGGCCTGGGGCTGTGAGGAATGGTGGGAGTTGGAGTCCAAAACACCTGAAGGGAAGAGGCTGAAGGGGGAAAGGAAGGGGCGTGGGACTGTGAGGAATGGTGGGAGTTGGAGTCCAAAACAGCTGAAGGGAAGAGGCTGAGGGAGGGGAAGGAGGGGGCCTGGGACAGTGAGGAATGGTGGGGGTCGGAGTCCAAAACATCTGAAGGGAAGAGGCTGAGGGGGGAAAGGAAGGGGCCTGGGGCTGTGAGGAATGGTGGGAGTTGGAGTCCAAAACACCTGAAGGGAAGAGGCTGAGGGGGGAAAGGAAGGGGCGTGGGACTGTGAGGAATGGTGGGAGTTGGAGTCCAAAACATCTGAAGGGAAGAGGCTGAGGGGGGAAAGGAAGGGGCCTGGGGCTGTGAGGAATGGTGGGAGTCGGAGTCCAAAACACCTGAAGGGAAGAGGCTGAGGGGGGAAAGGAAGGGGCCTGGGGCTGTGAGGAATGGTGGGAGTTGGAGTCCAAAACACCTGAAGGGAAGAGGCTGAGGGGGGAAAGGAAGGGGCCTGGGGCTATGAGGAATGGTGGGAGTTGGAGTCCCAAACACCTGGAGGGAAGAGGCTGAGGGGGCAAAAGCAAGGGCCTGGGGCTGTGAGGAATGGTGGGAGTTGGAGTCCAAAACAGCTGGAGGGAAGAGGCTGAGGGGGGAAAGGAACGGGCCTGGGGCTGTGAGGAATGGTGGGAGTTGGAGTCCCAAACACCTGAAGGGAAGAGGCTGAGGGGGGAAAGCAAGGGGCCTGGGGCTGTGAGGAATGGTGGGAGTTGGAGTCCAAAACAGCTGAAGGGAAGAGGCTGAGGGGGGAAAGGAAAGGGCCTGCGGCTATGAGGAATGGTGGGAGTTGAAGTCCCAAACACCTGAAGGGAAGAGGCTGAGGGGGGAAAAGAAAGGGCCTGGGGCTGTGAGGAATGGTGGGAGGACAGCTGAAGGAAGAAGTGCTGGGGGGAGTTGGGAGTCGGGTCCAAAACACCTGAAGGGGAAGAAGGGGCCTGACTGTGAGGGGGAAAGGAAGGGAAGGGCCTGCCTGGGGCTGTGAGGAATGGTGAAGGGAAGAGGCTGAGGGGGGAAAGGAAGGGGAGTGGGACTGTGAGGAATTGTGGGAGTTGGAGTCCAAACATCAAAACACCTGATGGTGGGAGAGGAAGGGAAGAGGCTGAGGGGGAAAGGAAGGGGCCTGAGTCCAAAACATCTGAAGGGAAGAGGCTGAGGAATGGGGTGGGAATGGTTGGAGTCCAAAACACCTGAAGGGAAGAGGCTGAGGGAAAAAGGGGCCTGGGGCTGTGAGGAATGGTGGGAGTTGGAGTCCAAAACCTGAAGGGGGGCTGCCTGGGGCTGTGAGGAATGGTGGGAGTCGGAGTCCAAAACACCTGAAAAGAGGCAGGGGCCTGGGGCTGTGAGGAATGGTGGGAGGGGAAGAAGGCTGAGGGGGAAAGGAAGGGGCCTGGGGCTGTGAGGAATGGTGGGAGTTGGAGTCCAAAACACCTGAAGGGAAGAGGCTGAGGGGGGGAAGGTATGGGACCTGAGGCTGTGAGGAATGGTGGGAGTTGGAGTCCAAAACACCTGAAGGGAAGAGGCTGAGGGGGAAAGTAAGGGGCCTGGGGCTGAGGAATGGTGGGTGGGTCCAAAACAGAGGCTGAGGGGGAGGAAGGAAAGTTGGGCCTGGAAGAGGCTGCCTGAGGAATGGTGGGAGTTGGAGTCCAAAACACCTGAAGGGAAGAGGCTGAGGGGGGGAAAGGAAGGGGCCTGGGGCTGTGAGGAATGGTGGGAGTTGGAGTCCAAAACACCTGAAGGGAAGAGGCTGAGGGGGAAAGGAAGGGGCCCGAGGCTGTGAGGAATGGTGGGCGTTGGAGTCCAAAAGAGCTGAAGGGAAGAGGCTGAGGGGGAAAGGAAGGGTCCTGGGGCTGTGAGGAATGGTGGGCGTTGGAGTCGAAAACACCTTAAGAGAAGAGGCTGAGGGGAGAAAGGAAGGGTCCTGGGGCTGTGAGGAATGTTGGGTGTTGGAGTCCAAAACACCTGAAGGGAACAGGCTGAGGGGGGAAAGGAAGGGGCCTGGGGCTGTGAGGAATGGTGGGAGTTGGAGTCCAAAACAGCTGAAGGGAACAGGCTGAGGGGGGAAAGGAAGGGGGCCTGGGGCTGTGAGGAATGGTGGGCATTGGAGTCGAAAACACCTGAAGGGAAGAGGCTGAGGGGGGAAAGTAAGGGGCCTGGGGCTGTGAGGAATGGTGGGAGTTGGAGTCCAAAACACCTGAAGGGAAGAGGCTGAGGGGGGAAAGTAAGGGGCCTGGGGCTGTGAGGAATGGTGGGTGTTGGAGTCCAAAACACCTGAAGGGAACAGGCTGAGGGGGGAAAGGATGGGCCTGGGGCTGTGAGGAATGGTGGGCGTTGGAGTCCAAAACAGCTGAAGGGAAGAGGCTGAGGGGGGAAAAGAAGGGGCCTGGGGCTGTGAGGAATGGTGGAAGTTGGAGTCCAAAACACGAGGAAGGGTATGTAAGGGTTGGAGTTGTTGTTAGTTATGGTGTTGTTGTGGGTTGTTTTGGTGGGTGGGATGTTGGAGTCCTGTGGAGTTGTTGTTGTGTGGTGTCGCTGGTGTTCTGCATAGCTTGTGGATATGCAATGTTTTTTGACTTTCCGTCTGCTGTGTTGATGTAGAGGTTGATGCGTGTGTGGGTGGGGTACTTTGGAAGTGAGTGGAGGTACTTGAAATCCCATTATCCATGGTGTGTCCTCCTCTAATCTGCAGTCGGATGGAGTGTGGGTCATGGGGGGCATTGTGTGCCAAGTTTGGTCTTTATTGGTCTTGGTTCTGGGCCACAGTGGTCTGTGGGGAATGATGGGTTTTGAAGTACTACAAATCCCATTATTCATGGAGGTACTTCAAGTCCCATAATCCATGGTCCACCCTCCTCCAAACTGCAGTAGAATGTAGTGTGGGTCATAGGGGTTCTGTGTACCAAGGTAGGTTACTGTAAATTCAGGCCATACACAATGTCCCATGAGCTGAGGCCTAGTCAGGAACAGCAAGTTAATGAAGCCTTACTGTCAATTCAGGCCATACACAATGTCCAATGAGCTGAGGCCTAGTCAGGAACAGCAAGTTAATGAAGCCTTACTGTCAATTCAGGCCATACACAATGTCCAATGAGCGGAGGCGTAGTCGGAGAATCAAGTTAATGAAGCCTTACTGTCAATTCAGAGCGTAAACAGCATTCCATTAAGTGAGGCCTAGTCAGGGAAATTAAGTTAATGAAGCCTTACTGTCAATTTTGGGCGTGGTCTGTGATTTGTAGGGTGTAAATTTTCTGTGGGAAGTGAATGGGGTGTTTGTGTTTGTGCCTCAGCCCTTTGCCTTATCCTCCTCTGACAGTTTATTATGGGTCGGAATGTTCATGTTGGCTGGCCAGTACAGGCGTTATGCAAATCCGCCCTTATTGGCAGCCAATCATGTTGTCAGAATGTAGAGGCTGGGAGAGTCGTTGGCAGCCCCGGAGGATCCTGGAAAATGTAGGTTTTTTTACTCGTTGTTTTGGGGGCCTTTTAGGTTTTGAGGGGGAAAGTTTCTTTGCTACAAACGTACCTTGCTTGAGGCCTATTTTTGTTGGCAAGTTTGGTGTTTCTGCGTTGTAAGGTTTCTCTGTTTGGGACGGTCTTTCCATGACGACTCTTCCTTTATATATATAGATGGTTCGTATGTTAGCTTGTATGTTACCGTATGTTGGTGATGCCTGCAGGCACGCCAATGATCATAACAATAACACACCAGTGGGTGGGTGGGCGTTCGCCGGGCTGCCTGGAAGTGGGCCAGCTGCACTCTCTCCTGACGTTCCGCCCACAACTGGGGCTAAAGGCACCCCCGGAGCTTGAGGCCGGTCTCTTGGGAACGAGGCGAGTATTGGAATCGTGCCCCGGCTGGGAGGAAGAAAGGAAGGGCCATTCCCTGCAATGGGCCAGATTGAGTACCATTGAGTGGCCTTCCTTGCAGCTGCAAAGTCACCCAGGGAGGGTCTCTGCCTAGAGCAGTGGTTCTCAACCTGTAGGTCCCCAGGTGTTTTGGCCTACAACTCCCAGAATTCCGAGTCAGTTTACCAGCTGTTAGGGTTTCTGGGAGTTGGAGGCCAAAACATCTGGGGACCCACAGGTTGAGAACCACGGGCCTAGAGGGAGCCTGGCACTGTTTACCTGGAGGCACCCTCAGTGGAATAATGATGCAATTGGGAATGATGCAATGGGCCAGCTTGAGTCGCATTGAATGGCCTTGCAGCTGCAAATTCAACCAGGGAGGGTCTCTGCATAGAGGGAGCCTGGCCTTGGTTGTTGCCCGGAGGCACCCTCGGTGGAATAGTGTCCAGGCTGGGAGGAAGGAAGGACCCTTCTCTGCCCGAGGCAAGCGGCAATGATGCAATGGGCCAGCTTGAGGAGCATTGAATGGCCTTGCAGCCGCAAAGTCACCCAGGGAGGGTCTCTGCATAGAGGAAATGTTGCGGGAACCACGGGCACAGAAACACACTGAGCCAATCAACGGCAGAGACTGTTTTCCAATTCCAAACCAAGCTTTTATTGCAAATCTTTCTTTGACAATTGCCAGGAACATTAAGCAATCGGACACACCGAAGAGGTGCCTGGGCAATAGGCCTTGCCCAATGTTCAAAGTCCCTCCTCTGAGACGCAATATTCTATAGTATTTCTGAGTAACTCAGCCTCCACCTTACATGTTCCAGCTGTAACCACATCGGCCGGCCACAAAGTTCCTGTCTTCCGTTCTAGCAAAACGACATCTGGCCCAGTTCCTCATTTCTCTGACTTTCATCTCTCTATCTCTCTCTTGATATGCAGCAGAAGCATCTTGTTACATTCTAAGGGTTATGGAACCAAAGCGATGCCATGTTGTTTTAAATGTTTCTTAACCTTTCACCCTGCCCCTTCAGTAGCCCAGCCTTGGTTGTTCCCCGGAAGCACCCTCGGTGGAATAGTGTCCAGGCTGGGAGGAAGGACGGACCCTTCTCTGCAATGGGCCAGCTTGAGTAGCATTGAATGGCCTTGCAGCTGCAAAGTCAATCAGGGAGGGTCTCTGCATAGAGGCAGCCTGGCCTTGGGTGTTGCCTGGAGGCACCCTCGGTGGAATAGTGTCCAGGCTTGGAGGAAAAAAGAACCCTTCTCTGCCCGAGGCAAGCGGGAATGATGCAATGGGCCAGCTTGATTGGCAGACCCACGGCGGCAGAGTGGGTTAAACCCTTGTACTGGCTGAACTGCTCACCTGAAGGCTGGCTTGCTTACCTGAAGATTACAGGTTCTAATCCACCAGATGGGGTGAGCTCCCTTCTGTCAGCTCTAGCTTGCAGGGACATGAGGGGAGCCTCCCAGTAGGATGGTAACACACCGGGGTGTCCCCTGGGCAACGTCTCTGTAGACAGCCAATTCCCTCACACGAGAAGCGACATGCAGTATGTTTTCAAGTCATTTCTGACATGATTGAAAAAACACCCTTGATTAGCATTGAATGGCCTTGCAGATTCAAAGGCTAGCTGCTTCCTGCCTGGGGGAATCCTTGGGTGGGAGGTGTTAGCTGGCCCTGATTGTTTCCTGCTTGAAATCCCCCTGTTTTCTGAGTGTTGATCTTTATTTACTGTCCTGGTTTTAGAGGTTTTTACACACTAGTCACCAGATTGTGTTCATTGTTATGGTTTCCTCCTTTCTGTTGAAAGGCCTCCCAATTGAAAAAAGTGATGAGATGAACCATCTCCCAATTGAAACAGAGGATCCCCTCAGGTAGGGTGCAGCCAGGCTTCGCATCTTCAAGGCCATTCAATGCTAATCAAGGTGGCCAATGGCAACATTCACACTTGCCTCCAACAGGCAAGAGTTCTTTCCCCCACCCAGGACATCATTCCACAGATATCGTATAAAACCCACTTGCCTAGTTTCCAACACCCAGGGTTTTAGAAATCCTATCCCTGGTACTTGGCCCTCCCCATTTGGTTCAAAGTTTTCTTATTTATATTATGCTCTGTGCGATTTTGTATTATCGTCTTTTGATTTATTTTATTGTATTTTATTAGATATATTGTGTTACGATTTTATGTTGTACTCTTTTGCTTTGTTGTAATTGTTGGGCTTGGCCTCATGTTAGCCGCCCCGAGTCCCCTTGGGGAGATGCAGGTGGGGTATAAATAAAGATTATTATTATCGGCCAACATCTATCTCAGTCTTTTTCAACCAGTGTGCCTAGGCGCACTCCTGTGCCTTTGCAGAGCTCCAGGTGTGCCTCCAGAAAACCTTTTGCCCCCCTTCCTTCCCCCCTCCTTTTGCCACCGCTATTATTTTGTCCTCCTCCATGGGAGAAAAACTCTTCCCTTACCACGTTGGTAATAGGCTCTGTCCGCAGACGCCCCCTGCTGCGAGGGAAAAGCGTTACGCAGCATGCAAAGGAGGAGAGGAGCCCAATGGATGGCTCCAAAATGATGCCGTGTCATTTTGGAGCCGCCCACTTGTGGATAATTTTTGGAACCGCCCACTTGCGCTCCTCTCCTCCTTCGCATGCTGCCCTCTGTTTGTGGATAACTCCTATATATTGAACTTCTATATATTGCAGATTATCCAGTACAGAGCCTAATCCAACGCGGTAAGGGAAGATTTTTCCTTTTTCTCCCATGGAGGTGCCAACATCATGGGTGCCAAACTGTACTCATTTTTTTCAAATTCACTATGTTGATACATTAACTTTATAAAACTTTTGTAATTGTGCATATTGCTAGTTTCACTATATTATTATTATTTTGCCTACTCTCTGTCCCCTGCATGTGCAGCCTGTTGTGTAAAAGAGGTGCCGAAACGCCATAAAACATTTTGTGTCATTTTGGTTGGTGGTGTGCCCCAGGATTTTGTAAATGTAAAAAATGTGCCTCGGCTCAAAGAAGGTTGAGAAACACTGATCTCTATTCCGTTCGAGGGGGTTATGCTGAAAGGAAACAGAAGCCAAGGTAGCTCTTTGCAAATGAGCTGAGGCAAGCGGGACTCTCTCTCTCTCTCTCTCTCTCTCTCTCTGTCTATATACACACACACACACACACACACACACACTAGCTTGAGGGCCCAGTGGTGCCCAGGTTATTTGAGAAAGGCATTTGCTTCAAGTTTAGTTGAGATCCGATGTTGTCAGGGTTCAGTAGGTGCAAGTGAACTATAGCACCAATATGCAAGTCCCATCATCCATGGTACAAACTTTTCCAAACTACATCAGGATAAAGAGTAGGTCATAGGGGCTTTGTTTGCAAAGTTTGGTCCTGATCCATCATTGGTTTGGGTCGCAGTGGTCTTAGGAAGTGAATGAATGCACTGGAAGTCCCATCGTCCATGGTCCTCCAAACAACAGCGGAATGTAGGGCGGGTCGTGGGGGCTCTGTGTGCCAAGCTTGATCTTGATCTTGGTAAGGGTTGGAGTGATCTCAGGATGAACGAACCCAGACGGTGCTTCTCCCAATGCGTCCTCTTCATCCTGGGAAGAAGTGAAGAGTGGAGTGGCGCAAGGTTCCGTCCAGGCCCCGGTCCTGTTCAACATCTTTATTAATGACTTAGATCAGGGGTCCTCAAAATAAGACCCGGGGGCCGGATACGGCCCTCCAAGGTAATTTCCCGGCACCACAATAGAAGAGAGATGTTGACAAGCTGGAATGTGTCCGGAGGAGAGAGAGATTGACACGCTTGCTTCCTCCTCCCTTTGACGTCCCCTCATGTATTTATACATGGCTATCATGTCTCCCCTCAATCTTCTCTTCTGCCGGCCGAACACGCACAGCTCTTTAAGTCGCTCCTCATGGGGCTTGTTCTCTCTTCAATTGTAGTGCCCAGAATTGGACACAGTGTGATTCCAGGTGTGGCCTAACCAAGGCAGAATAGAGCATGGGTAGCCGGACTTCCCTGGATCTAGATACTATATTCCTATTTATGCAGGCCAAAATCCCATTGGCTTTTTTAGCTGCAGCATCACATTGTTGGTTCATGTTGTCCACAAGGACTCCAAGATCTTTTTCACACGTACGGCTGTCGAGCCACGCATTGTCCCCCATTCTGTCTCTTTGCCTTTCCTTTTTTCTGCCTAAGTGGAGTCTCTTGCATTTGTCCCTGTTGAACTTCTTTGTTCAACTGTTGAATCTGTCAAGATCGTTTGAGGTCCGCTCCCGTCTTCTGGAGTCTTGGCTCTCCCTCCCAATTGGGTCCTGTGGAGATTCGATGTTAACTGTTCACCTTTATTAAAACGTGGCAAGGCAGGCTATCCCACCGCTGCCACCATTTGAAAAGACGCGTTTAACTTGTATTCGCTGCCAC
Organism: Anolis apletophallus; assembly: GCA_030556195.1. Classification (NCBI taxonomy): domain Eukaryota; kingdom Metazoa; phylum Chordata; class Lepidosauria; order Squamata; family Anolidae; genus Anolis; species Anolis apletophallus. Next base: position 24,813 of record JARBWK010000669.1, read on the forward strand.
CATATAAACTACTGAGGTAAGTATTTGACCACCAATTTGTAAAGAGAGACGATGTGTTAATCCCTGTTAGGCTTCAGAGTGAGGCTTGTCTTTAAATATAAATACCAGGAGTCTTATGAACCAAGAACTGTAACAAGTTTATTTGAACAGTGTTTCGATTGTGCTGAGCTTAGTTGGTTACAGTAACTTCAGATGAGGTGCAGATCTTTAATGTTACAAAATTCCTAAATATAATGCCTGACTGAGTTTTCTCAATCACCGGCTTGACAGTACTTATAGATACTTTGCCATAATAGGCTTCCTATCTATATATTAGGTTAGCTTCCCCAGCCTAACCTATAAACAGTGGTTGCTATAGGCTCCTAAGCCTAACTACCTTCTGCAGTATTACCACTCTAACTTATAGGCACCTTGCCTCTATCTAGCCCCCAGGCTCTCCCCCACAGACTGGCTCGCAAGCTCAGCCCGCCAGAACTGTCTCCCCCACAGCTCTAAAAACAGATTCCCCAGCCGAAGCTACACTCTCGCTTCGCTGACAGGAAAACTCTAACTGCTCTCTCTCTCTGAGCCTCTCAGTACCAACTCTCTTAGAGCTGGCCTGACAGTTAAACTGTCAAATTCAAACTTAACATTCTAAAGCTAGCCTTGGTTGGCTTCGCCCACTGTTACCATGACAACACATTTCCCTTAGGAGGGAAATGTCTCCATTATCATAGTTAACCCTTTAGGGTCTGTCTAATACCTAACCCTATTTCAAATACAAATGTTATCATACCACCACATATTCAACTATAAAAACAATACACAAATGGACTTCATTACACACCTCCATATTCTCAAGGATTATTTTTAATTTTCTCTAACAAGAGAGAATTAAAAGTAATAGGGTATATGATACATTATCTCAATCATCTTATTACCTTCTAAAACAGTTTATCATATACAGCAAACAGAATCAGTAAAAATATAATACATCAACACTGTAAACATTCTATAACAGTTACATATTTACCTACATGCACATACAAACCATAAACCATGTACATCTGGTTATCTGGACACACTACATTTTTTGAACAGACACAGTTGTAAACACATTTTTATATTCTCTTAATGGCCCCAACAATAGACCAACATTCCTTTTGTCTATTAACATGCAACTGTCCAATGTCCTATTGTTCAGCCACAATCTTGGTCGCACTGGAAACAGTGTCCTCAGCAATGTCTCTGGATAGTGTTCCTTTTCTTTCCCTTGGCGCAGCGGCGGGATGCGTATAAGAAATCTGATCTAGTGCCTAAGACTGTGACAAGATTGGGATGCACCACCTATCGCGTCCACACCTCATAGGGTTACCGGAAGGTTAATTGAATGTATTGAGAAGGAGATTAAGGAAATGCTAGACATGGGCATTATTGTACCATCCAATAGTCAATGGGCATCGCCTATTGGATTAGTACAGAAACCGGATAATACTATACGTTTCTGTGTAGATTATAGACTTTTGAACAAGGTAACTCAACCGGATACTTATCCGATGCCCTGATTGGATGATTTGTTGGAAAAAAAATTGGAAGAGCCAACTACATTAGCAGTTTAGATTTGACTAAG